>JAQFVV010012632.1:0-292500 GCA_028023455.1 Epiperipatus broadwayi
ATTTATAAGTTTTAATTGTAGACAATGATCTGACTAGTGATAAGATAATTTCAATATTTCAAGCCTTCCCATTTTTCTTTGTTGTTACATTGAATATACACAGATATAAAATAATTACAACATTCAAGAATTGTATTTTTATAGCAATAAACTATTGCTTTAAATATAATATATACATGCATCATTCAAACTACTGTTTCCATTTTTACTAAACAAAATTAATTTTACTTCATCTTAATGATTCTATATACAGGTGTGAGTGAATAGCATATATTTATAGCAGGTCTGAATTACAAATTTAATAGGAGGTTAGTGTAGATGGTTAAGCATGAAGATCAATGATGATTAGACATTGACTGGTTTCATTTCTTCCTACTTAAAGTGATCAAAAAAAATCAATAAAAAAATACCTTTGTTGGAGTCTAATATAATGCTGGTGAGAAAAACAACCTTAATAAATGAGCTCGAAAATTTTTTGCTTGGTTGACAAAAATAAAACTGGGTTTATATGACCTTAATGCTTTCTAGTAATGGAGAAGAATTCTTTCATTCTTGATATTTTTACCGGCAATTTTTTCTCTCTATTAACTGAAACATCTCCATCTGAGATTGGGTGGTGTGTAGGTTTCAATTGCTCCAGTATTATAGATGCCACTAAACTCATTTTCCTTCCAATAAAAAAGCATTTTCATGACATCTTCTTCCGAACAAGATATGGTCCACTATACAAGGAAAAAATTTTGAAATTCTTTTACTACACTGCTAGTCTTAGATCTCAACCATACTTGATCCCCTTCCTGGGAAATTGGTGACATTGGTATCCGCCTCTTTATGCAATTTTCGCTGCCTGGGCCAACTGCCTTCTAGCAGCTTTCAAGGGGCTTATCAGGGTCAATAACCATTTAATTTATAAGTACCAGGTTTGGAAATAAGTTGCGACATGGCTTCCCATAATGAAGCCATGTGTAAAACCGGTAGACTCATTTATCGTCTGCTTATACAGTTAACTATTTCTGAGTTTTTATTTTACCCAACTTGTGGTTGGCTGATATGTGTAAGTAAAGAGACTTACTGGAGTTCTCTCATGACTTTTCGCATGGGTTAGATTGGGGATTCTAATCGATGTCAAATCAAGGAGTGACTTGTTGCTTCAAAATAGTTCTTCCATTCCCTTAGAGGAAGGCTGAACCATGATCTGAGGAATAGAATTAGGTTTTCCCACCCTGTGGAATTGTTTATCTTGAGGGTCCGAATCAGCCCTGAGTCTGCAGCCCGGACAGGATATGCTCAGACATATTTGAAAAACATCATGGGGTCACCAGTAAATATTGGAAATTTCTAAATTTGGGCAATGGGCCGAGTGGTTTTATTGAAATTAACCTCATTGGGCCTTGATGCAGTTATGGGTTCTTATAGTTCCAGCGTGAAGACTTTGTCTGAAACTTAGTCCGGCACACATTGTATTACTTTCAGAACACTGTGGAGATCTGTGTGTATAATACCCGGCTGTGTAAAATTGACGCTCAGGCTTCCTGTTTCATGACTCCATAATGTCCCAAGGTTTGTGGACATGTTCGATCAGTTGCATCCTAATCTTTTAATTGGTGTCATGATTTTCTCATGTGGGCTCTCCATGTCTTTTGGTCTTACATTGGAGGATCTCATCTTTTAAACGAATTGGGAGTATCGCTGCATTTCTTTGGGTTGTACACGTAGTATCGGTCTCAGGTTGGAGATCATGTTAAGACAGTTGGTCATCTTAATAATATCGTGATTTGTCAACCTGTCATAGGGCCTCGTGGTTGTGCTGGCGCATCTGAGGTCTGGTCATCCAAGCCGAGGATTTTGATACTGGCAGGTACAGGATGGCGGCTGCTTAGATATCTGCCACAATGTCTTCAACATCCCGGAAGCCACCTGTATTGAAACCAAGAGGCTAGTTCAACCGGATCAATCGATCATTTGTAAGGAAACCTTATTCAAGAATCTCCAAACATTTGTGATCAAAGTTACTTAGACCAATACTTTAACTTAGCAGAGAAATTGACGGAATTTCTGTACACCCAAATGATTGCTAGGGTTTCTTGTCTGGTGGTGGTTAGTGTACTGCCCTTAAGGAGCGGCAAAAATAGAGCACCTTGATGCTTTTCTTCATTAACGGAATAACACAGCCCCCAATCCCTGCTTGCTACTACTGGTCTGGACGAAAAGGTCCTTGTAAAATCAGGATGACACAACATTACAGCTTGAAGAAAATTTTTTTTATGTTCTCTAAAATCCCGTCATGGGCTTTCGTCCATTCCTACTTACATCTTTCTTTAGCAATTTCATCAGCTTTCTCTGTCTCGCGAGCAAAATTTGGGTAAAACGGGTGATAGAAGTTACAAAGTCCCAAGAAAGACTTGACTTGCTCGAAGTTTTTTGGTTTGGAAGTGCTCACATGGCTTCTACTTTGTCAGGTGACTTTGACCCCGCCCTCAGTTACAACATGCCCAAGAATGTAATTTTTACTGCAGCTTAATTTTTCCAAGCAATAGTTATGTTTTCTTGGCAATATCTATGGAGAAATTGTTCAAGGCATTTCAAATGTCCAAAGATGCTTTTTGGATGCAATTACCATATCGTCCACATAGCAGACCATATTTTTCGGCGTACCTCTGGATAGGACTTGTTTTAAACATCGCATTAGACCTGCCTCACTATTACGAACCCTACTAAACACATGGGTATGTCCTCCATACCGTAAACACGGTATACTTTCGGCTCACGAGATCTAGGGCTGATCTGCCAATAATCAAGTAAAGGTCTAAGGTAGAAAAGATCATCTTCCCTGCCAACTGGACAAATACCTCCTGGACCGTATGGGATGTCTCTCTTCAGGATGGTCGTTGTTTAATTTTTCAAGGCGTCCAAACATTGCAAATCTCCTCCATTTTTTTTTTCACCACAACTAACGGATTGTTATAGGGAGATGGGTCTGCCCTCAATAACGTCCCACTTGATCATCTGTTGAATTCGTTTTCCACCTCACTCCGTATTGGAAACGGATGCATGTTTTGGATTAAAAAAGGAATTCCTCCTTCACTCAATTTTATGAGTATACCCTTTATTTTTCCAGGAGTCTGGGCAAACACCTGAGCATACCTTTCTAACATGCTTTGGATACTTTTTTGGCCCTTTGGACTTCTGTAATAATGAGTCATGGACCTTTTTTCAATCAACGCGGAATCAACAGGTTGGATCAAGCAGCTTCATTTTCAAGTAATGGCTTGGTGGGTCACTTTGAAATGTGTTGATTCATTGTCGGTCATATTTTCTTCCGAATAACTTCCAGATAATTCCATGATTTTAAGTTGAAAGTCGGAACTCTAAACACCATATCATAGATCAGCCTAGATACAATCAAGAGCATGGCCTATCAATCTCTCATTGATTTTCACTTCATCCAGATTTGACTGTTCTCGCTCATGATTCTTCCTCATTAGCTAAGGTCAACTGATGTGACGTGTTGGCATCACGATTTCCATTCTCTCTCACACTTTAATCCATGCCTTTGATACGATCGATGCAGTTTTCGGCTTCCCGAATCCACTAGTGCCAATACCTTGGTGGATCCTATCATCACTAATAATAGGACAATATGCTTGTGTGGCTGTAATATTCTCCACGTTTTCTTCTATATTATGTTGAAGTCATCTGGCTACCATCTGGTTTAAAACTGATTCTATTGTTTCTTTAAATATTCCATATTCCTGTATGTCCCCTTTCCTTGTTCTGGGTCTGGGCCGTTAGTTCCATCTGTTTCTTGGATTACTAAATCCATTGTCTAATAACCAAAACCAGCCATTTCATTTATTTTGTTGATCCGCCAGATCATCAATTTCTCATCTTTCACCAGCATGTTCTGTCGTATGGTATGGATAATATGTGATTTTGACCATGTGGATATCTGGTAGAGATCTGAGTTCATGCTTGTTTTAAAAAGAATTACATATATAAGCTTTTTGGTGATTAGTTAAATTTTTCATTAAGTTATGGTGGCAAAATATACTCCTGTCTTTTTTCTTCGCTTCCAAAAATCTTGCATAGCGCCTGGTACTTCTTTCAAGATTCGTTGGTTTGTGTGTGTCAATGATCGCTTGACCAGTCTTTAGCATTTGCTTTCAAATGCTGGCTATGGCCATTTGTTCTCTATTGCTCATGCATATAGTGAACACATCACCATCTCAGATTTTCCATATGTTCCTGTGGGCTCTCCTGTGGTTCACCATGGAAGATCTGGATCTGCATAATGGGTGCGTGATGGGTAGTTCCTGATGCCTCATTTTGTTTACTGAATTCCCTTCTCTACTTTTTTGAAAAACTCTCTTGCTATTGAAATTTGGTTGCTGCTACTTTCTGGACTTCTTTTTATATTTCTTCGTTAATTCACTTTTATTTTTTCTTTTGAAAGATAGTAAACAATTTTAAATGTCTCTGTGAAATATATTTTAATATTTTGATTTGAGACTTATTATCACTTCATAATTATTTGAAAATTAAGGCTTGTTTCTTCTTTCTTTCTTTTATTTTTATACAGGATATACACCTCTCTCCTCCTCTCTTAACTGTCTTCCTCTTTGCCATTTTTTTTGTTGCTTAGCAACTGCTGCTGATAACAGGGAAAAAATATTTGATCATCACCTGTAGTGTATGATCTGAGTTAAACTGCCTTGCTGCTTGACTTTTGGTTGTTTTTCTGCACCTATAATAGACTCTTAAAAAAAAATTTAGTGATTTGTTTCTGCAATATAATGTTCTGCTCATGATAATTATACATGGCAAAATAGTGGACAATAATTAAACTCTCTCTCAACCCCTAACATCTCTGGTTTGAACTCATTTTGACATGTAGTTATTATATTACTGTTGGCACATTTGATATGGTGCCAGCCAACTAGGATATAACAAAAAAAAAATAATTCAAATACATCTGGGCTACTCAACTAGTAAATATAACTAAGTATTTGTTACACATTATAAACTCCTATTACATATATAATGTATAGAAAATACACTAAATATGACATATACCTTGTTATAATCTTAAGGTTTATCACTTTCGGTTGAAGTACATGGGTTCTATTTATAAAACATTTTCATTTTTGCATATATAACTTAAGAACATATTTTATATATTAGTAAAACCAGATACAGGGGAAAAAAATCACTTATGGGTGAAACACATGGGTATCAAAAAAATTTTTCATTTTTAAGACAAGATTTTTACATTTGTGGCTGTAAACTTTAGAATACAATATTTTCCTATAGTTGCCTAACTAGATACCACAAAAACCATTTACATTTATGGTTGCAACACATGGACATTGGTTTTCATACAAATTTTCTCACATTTTATTTATGTAAATCGGAAAACAAACTCGGTAGAAGGAAGGAAATATACATATTTATCATCAATGATCTCTTACAACCCTTTTTTTTTTTAAAAAACATACATATAAACAGAATTCAGTACTCAGGGTATGTGGGTGTTTATTTCGAAGCCCCACTTGGGCAGCCAAGCCTGGAAAAAAAAAATCCACTGTATCGGTCAAAACAGTATGCTCACTTAACAAGGTTCCAAATCCTAAGCAAAAGTACTTCGAATCCGATCATGCTCGAGAAACACAGGTCTGGAACAATCCTGAATTCTAACCTATTTGCCTATTCTTCGAATCTCTGACCCAATGAACAACAATTCTGATGACACAGTAAAATTACTTTAAATCCGTGCCCATAAGCAGAGCAGTAGAGCATAAGATCAGAAATGATGATGATGATCGAGGACAGAGTAGCCTAGTTATTACATTATCATAGTTATTTATTAATGCTAAGCTCTTAGCTAAAGAAAATAATTCTAAATATTAACTAGAAACTAATAATTCAACACAAACCAGGATTAACACGAAAATATATATATTTAATAAATGCAGAAAACGCATATATAGGTTACAAAATTGTTTTACGCTTGGAGTGATTTTATACATTTTGAAAACTTGGGATTTGTTTTATAAAATCCCCATTACATCAATTATTTAATAAATACCATTTTATAGAATGTGTTATAAGTTGTGCGGGGTTAATATGCCAAAATGTGGATGTACAAAATAATCTACAAGATCGGAACAGATTCGGATTACAGAAAGATACATGATAATTTAACGTTAATCATTTTGACAGATAAATATAAATTTACGGTCTCAATCATTTATTTACAATCTTGAAATCATTATATATATTTGATAGGCATTGTTTGGACATAGCATCCTTTGAATAAGTATACATAAAAAACAAACAATGCGCATTCCTTACGAGAATAAATTATACAAATTGATTTACATCTCTGGGAATTGATAAAGTTTTTTTTTTTAAGGAAAGCAGTTTAAATCAATGGACTAAAAGTATTTTTATGAAATGCAACATTGTTTTTAACACATCATTGCGACTTACTAAAGGTTAGGCGGACGGTGATTAAATTAAAGACAAAAGTAAAGGTATTAGCATACATTAAAGGAATCTGACCTTCATGGCGATTGTGGATATTTTATCATTTAAAGGAATACTTGGAAACAAACTTAAAGTGGATATATCTGCGCATTTCTGGCGGAATGATATCAAAGTAGAGGCTGAGAATGAGACCTCAGATCATTATGTACTGCCATCCGCAGCACATAATCCTCTTAAACTTCATAATTTAACAGAGAGCGTTGTCTCTTGTTAAGAAGGACGGGCGCTTCATGCTTTCGATGTCCCCAATAATAAAACAATCAAAAAAAATGGAAAGATAGAATATCAGAAAGAAAATGTATGCCAGCAACCTTACTGGACATGAATATAAATTTTATAATATAATTTTCAAACTTGGAAATTGCCTAAACTCTTGTGCAATAATCTGTTTCCATTTCTGAGTCATTTAACTGATCATAATGAATAATAACGTTACTATTTACAATATTATTAAACTAACAACATTTATATTTACAGAATCAATTCCCAAATATGTATTAACTGGTAGGATTTTCCCTTCAGGCACCAGCAAAAAGGAATGAATTAATTATATGAAAGTTGAAAGTTCACGATCTTTTTTAAAATAGAAAATTAAAGCAAAATTCATCCACAGTAAAAGTTTTTAATTTACTTTAAGAATCATGAATTTAAAATGAAACCAAATTCGCGAGCAATTGCTATTTAATATAAACAAAACTTTATTGATAAGTTTTTTAAATAAAGCCCACCCTTTTCCAAGTAAAACAATTATTTTCCCCTTGACTCACGAACTTAGCGATTTTTGGCATATTAAAGAAAATAAATCATATTTATACATTAAACAAAATACATAAAATCTTAATGGAATCGCACACATTTATATATATATAATTTAATTAAGCGTGAAAGGTAAGTTAAAATACATGATATTAATAAAAGATTACAGAGAGAGAGTTTAAAAGCAAAATTAGCAGAATATCATAACGGATCTATGAATTAATTTGGCTACAAATTATAAATCACCTGTGAATGTTCGTATCAAGGCAGCTCTAAATTACAGGATTTTACCGAATATCTCAGCATAGCGGTAGGCAGGATGGTTGGCAATTCTATGTCATTTCATATGGCCAGTCAGATGGAAGTTTGACGGCTGGTAGACAGTCCTCCGAGAGGAAAGAGAGGTGGATGGCTCCGCTACTCACGCCCCATTTGCTGAACTTGTGTTGGCTTCTTAAAAGTAATTCTCAATTGACTAAAAACTGACAGTAAACTCCAAAGTAAAACTCAAAGTCTAAGTGAAGTCTCTTTTGTTCACTGGTTCCTTTTATAACCTTTCCATACTGCCCAGAATTCAATTTCATACCCCCCCTTATCTCTGTAATCCTTTTAAAAACAACATTTAATTAGTAAAATATTTTCAATAGATAAGGCTTGAAATACCCCTTTTAGCTGTTTTGAAAGATTTGCAAACTGATAAACGATTTGTTTTTCGATTGTAATTAAGATTTATAAGTTTTAATTATAGACAATGATCTGACTAGTGATAAAGATAATTTCAATATTTCAAGCCTTCCCCATTTTTCTTTGTTGTTACATTGAATATACACAGATATAAAAATAATTACAAATATCTAAGCAACTGTATTTTTATAGCAATAAAACTATTGCTTTAGTCATAATATATATATACGCATCATTCAAACTACTGTTTCATTTTTACTAAACAAAATTAATTTTACTCATCTTTAGAATGATTCGACATACAGTGTGTGAGTGAATAGCATATATTTATAGCAGGGTCTGAATTGCGGGCCCCATAGGAGGTTAGTGTAGATGGTTAAGCATGAAGCTCAATGATGATTAGACATTGACTGCTTCAATATGTATATATATATATATATATATATATATATATATATATATATATTTTGCCAGTCGGATTTGTATGTTCATGTAACAAGATCTAGCATCAGGCAAAAGTACCTCGAATCCAATCGTGTGCAAGATACACAGGTCATGAACACTCATGAACTCTGCCCTAATTGCCTATTTCCCAGATCTATAACATTATGAACAACAATCCTGACGACATCGATTTAATTTACTTCTCACCGCTGGCATCACTCATCAGAGACACAAAAAGACTCTAGGCTAAATTTAAATGATGGACTAACTTAATAACTAGCTATATTTTATGAGCAATGATGGCTCGTGACCTAGCATATTAATTATGTATTTAGCGGAGATCATCTAGTCAAATTGAGCATAATTAATAACTTAATATATTAACTTAACTAAAAGAAAGCAATGGTTCAAGAGTTGATATATGTATTTAAGATTTATTAGATTAATAAAAAAAATTATGTCAAGTTATTTATCGAACATTAGCCTCATAATGATAACATGATATTTGTGGCTATGACAATAATATATATGTGTGATTTAAAGAATTAGCACTATTGGAATGCATTATGAAATACTATTACACCACCAGAGAGTCAAAAAGAGCATTTACTTGATTTAAAAGGAAAATAATTTTACAAACAGATATTACATTTGATTATTCAATATTTTTATTAATTTGAGTTATAAATATTTAATGTGCCAGATCGAGAATGAATAATTATATAAATGATAATAAATTTATCCCATTGACATGCATAGTAAACTAATGGAAATACATCTGTTTAAAAAAATCATCTCATTACGGCTTATGGCTATTTCTGAGTGACTAATAATAAATTGAAAGGCGGTGTGTGCATGGCTGCATATTGGAGTGGTCCAATTATGGATCCTGGAGTGTGCTTTATGAATTCTAATAACGAAGTTGACCGATTTCCTCTGCAAATGTAGGCAGGGTCATTATTGAGACAAAGGATGGTCGGCTATGTCTTTATCGGGCTGGATTTTCCAGAGCGATTCCCATATAAAGCATGCAAATACAACCAAGTGTGGCCACAGGATGGTTTTACAGCCTGGTTTCTAGGACACAAAGAATGACGATGGGGAATGACTTAGTGAATTCCTCCATGTGAGAAAGAAGCACAAATATATATATATATATATATATATATATATATATATATATATATATATATATATATATATATATATATATATATATATATATATATATATATATATATATATAAACGAAGTGGCCTATATGCACACAATGGTTAATAATACAATATAACTATAACTTTAAAGATTATCTAAACATATTTATTGCCCATAAATTATGAAATACTCGGCATAATGGTATGGTTTCTTCATTAAACAAACATGTATAATAATGCTAATTAAATATAAGCTAAGATCTTAAGACCCCCCCCCCCTTTTACATTATGTTACTTAATATTATTCATTACTTGCCACACATTTAATAAATCTCAATCTGTGTTACTAAATGCCCTTATGAAAATATATAATTTATTACAAAATAAATAGGTGGTGGTAATAGCTATGATGGGTTTTACATATACAATATAAACTAATAATAAGAGATAGCACATTATTTAGGAAGGAAAGTATAAAAAACATATGTCAATCTATTTTTCTACAGTAAACATAAAAATATAATTAGTTTGTTTATCTAAAATCATGAGCACCTGGGTAAGTCAAATAAGACTTGTTTTGATTAAGTTATAAGTTAACTACCCGATAAATGATGGGTGGGGAAAACGAAAATAAATTATATGTTTGTGATTTTAGAAATATCATTGGCATTTCTTTTAAAATATAAATACATAAATCTAAATGAGAATTGTTTGCTGCTTGAAAATAAAATAAAAGAAACCATTTTATAAGAAGCTTAGTATTGATTTATTATATAGAGTTATAAGAATTACATATTTTGAAGACATTTAATATAGATGAATAGAAAATATAAATATTACAGAGAAGGCAGGGTTTAAGAATTACAAGCAGTCAAAGTTCTTTTATCTTGCTATTTGGAAGAATGATTTTACTATGAGTCAGTCCATCAGTATTGTTTCACTAGATCTAGGGTAGCATTATTCTGTGGTAGTTAGCATTTCACTTTCATGGAAAAAATACATAAAGTTCATCGGTACGGGATGCAGAGCTTCGCTTATGGGGACAGCATATTAGAATGGAGGGAAAAGATGAAATTTTCCCTACTCACAGCACATTGAGTGAGAATCAAAACTGGTATGGAATATGTATAGCAACATACTAATTTTGTGGTCTCCTCCACTTGGATTCAAATCCAGCAGTATATTGTAATGTTCAGAATTGTTTGATCAGCCAACAAGATTCAGAGACCTAGCAAAAGTACTTCAAACCCAGTATGTTTGGGATATGGTATTCACAGAACAATACTAAGCTTTAACCTATTTGCCAGTGCTCCAAAATCTCCACTATCCAACCAACGCTCATGATGCTACTAATGGTTATCATTTTTCTTCGGTCCCAGTGGTCAGGGTATAAACAAGGACTCTCAATTCAAACTTAGCCTATCCTGCACTAGACTTTATTAATTTAATTTAAGATACTCACTAAATACTTTGATATAGCTCAAACTATTATTATTATTATTTCATAGGTTTTGGATACATACATATGATATAATCAAGTGTGGATATAGATGAGTGGATATGATGAACCAGGGAATGACATGACAACGGTATAGATATATACAATTTCTTAATACAATTAGAAAATATAATTAATAACAATCATGTTTGGATCTAATCATGATCCATGTATGGGATTACATTTTTTTAAACCAAAAAAATAAATAACAATTACAATGTTTGATGATCAATAGTGATAATAGTACATAATTTCAATATCACCAGAATAAATATATGGTTTTACAAAGAGGTCACCTGTCAATAATAACAATTAAGGTTGTGAAATATATAAAATAATAATTACAATAATGAACCTCTGTATTAGATATGTGTGTGTGTGTTACAATGAAATCATACTGGATTTCATGACAATAACAATTGTGATTCAATACAAAAAAAAAATTAACTAGAAGTGATAGTTACACGCACAGTAAATAATCAGTATTATACTGTGTGTCAGCATAAAACGAAATTTTATATTGAGAGTGATAATATTTTATCAAGAAATATGCCACTATAAAATTAATATGCCAATTTTGGAGAGCAAACACAATACTTGGTTATATTAAGATAGAGGCCAAATGAATATATATAATAAATTTATGCGTGTTTACATACATAGGGGAAGTAAAGTATATATGTATTTGTTATTATTATATTTTATTGTTAGTATTCTCAGCAGGAGTTATGGACAAAAGCATAATTTTATTTCCCTTTATTATTAATAATTATATGAAAAATATGGCTTATCTATTTCCCACAGAATTAACAACAGGTATGATTAAGAAATCTAATTACAGCATTCAGTAGCATTGGGGTTTGAATCCTGTGCTGGCTATATTGTTAGCATTGGCAAACATGGGCCAATCTCCTTTGTCGAGCAGTAATGTATATATTCCTATAGTAACACATCCGCATTCAGCTTGGCTTGTGTAGGAAATAATAGAGCGTGGGTTTTGAATCCCTGTCTTTATAAAGTATACCCATTCATCGGCTCAAAGAAAACTTTGGCTATCTCGTATCGCCATGACCGGTAAAATATCCACGTGGCAGTCCAATAACATTACTCGACATATATTTATTATTAAAAGTCATATAGGCACAGATCAATGTATTAAGCTACTGATATATTTGTCCATCAAAAGCATTAACTTATATCTGCATAGATATTTTTCGTAAACCTGTATTTAATAAGTAATAATGGAGAAATCTGACAACCATATCTTATAGGCTATAAAATGCCCAAGTATTTCAAATATCAATCTTAACTATAAAATGCTAAAGAGGCAAGAAAAAATACTACTGCTGAGGTATTTCTTTCCCCAAATGCATGCATCACTAAATATACATATAAAGTGAGATGAACTCATATCTTTGCAATAAGTAATATTGCCTATTTTAAATTTTAAAAGAAGAACTAACATTATTATTATTATTATTTTTCCATTTAAATAAACGCATACACACATACATATATATATATATATACCATTCTGCCTCCTTTAATTGTCACAAAGAATCTTAATCTAAATAAAATAAAATAATTTTAACACTTATTTATATTTTAAATTTCTTTACCAAGATACTGTGATTATGCATATACAGGAAGAGGGCAGATTTTTTTTTATATACAGATATTTGATTTCTTTTCTATCTCTCTTTTTTGTTATTAAATAAATGACATTTTTTACTAAGTCAGAATTAGACGCGATTTAGAAATTTAACTTTGACTGTTCCTTTTTTTTTTTACTATAAAAATTGTTACGCATTTCCCACTATAGATTCAGGATAAAACAAACAAATTTATATATAAATTAGTTTCATAGTGTAATATCATTTATACCCATATTTAACTAAATTGGCACAAAGAAATTATTCAATCAAATATATATTATACTTAAAAGAACATACCGGCATATTTCAAAATAAAACATAGAAAAGCTGCAATTTTAAACTCTCTAATAATCTTTTTGTTCTACTTAGAATTATACATTACACTTTTTTCTGTTGTTTGAACCATTAATAAGTAATGGTTAAAATTTAAATTGACTTGTTAAAACAATAATAAAAATAAACTAAACACTATATATATATATATATATATATATATATATATATATATATATATATATATATATATATATATATATATATATATATATATATATATATATATATATATATATATAACCGTCCTTTTGAAACACATTTTCCTAAGATAGTCTTTTGCAAATTTTATGAATCTAATGAAATTAAATGTTTACATTTTTTTTTTATAGAAGGTATTTTTAAGATATAAAAGCTGCAATTTTAAACTCTTTAATAATCTTTTTGTTCTACTTAAAATTATATATTACACTTTTTTCTGTTATTTGAACCATTAATAAGTAATGGTTAAAATTTAAATTGACTTGTTAAAACAATAATAAAAATAAACTAAACACTGATATATATATAACCATCCTTTTGAAACACATTTTCCTAAGATGGTCTTTTGCGAATTTTATGAATCTAATGAAATTAAATGTTCGCATTTTTTTTTATAGAAGGTATTTTTAAGATAGAAATATTTTTTTCTTTTTTAAAGATAGAAAGTTTATACTTGCGATAGATTACAGTGTCACTTTGCTTGATGCAGATTATTTTACTGATTCATTCATTGACAGGGTTGGCCTTGGGCTTGACTGGACTCAGAATAGACTGACTTCAGGTTGCTTCTCTATTTTTCTTCGATGGATCATTGTGTCACTTTGATTGAGGCAGATATTTTTTTCCAGGTTCATTCATTATTAGGATCGATCATTGGCTTTATCGGACTCAAGATAGACTGACTTCGCTGTTGATTCTCCATTTTCTTTCATAGCAGCAGCATGGGATTTGTCTCTCCTCCTCTTCTTTAGATGCATTTTTCTGGAGACTTTTCAGAGAAGGGAAAAGCAATTTGTACTACTCAAAAGCCATATCATGGGTCTTTTCTCTGCTTAAAATGTAGTCAATTGCACTAGTAGTTGAGACTCACTTTTCTTAAAAAAAAACACCAACTTTTTTCTACCAACAACTTTTTTTCCTCTCTAACTGCTTGACTTTTAATAATTACTCTCACTGCTTGACTTTGAATAATTTGAATCACTGGTTCTTTTTCTTTGCTCTATTTATAATAACTTTTTTCTAAGCAAGGCTTTGTTATATATATATATATATATATATATATATAACAAAGCCTTGCTTATATATATATATATATATATATATATATATATATATATATATATTTAACACCTATAATATATTTTCCTTGGTTAGAAACGAAAACAGACCGCATGATTGATTTTTCCTTTTTTTAATTACATCAGTTTAAAGATTTTTATGATTTATATCAGTTTAAAGATAAGAAAACAATTCAACACTCCCATGCAACTAGTTGAGTTGATCTTTCAGTTTAAAGATAAGAAAAACAATTCAACATGTCCTTGCAACTAGCTGCATTGATCTTTTACCAAAAACAGGTAACACAATTGAGATAAGATTACACAAAGTTATAAAATCTTACTTGCCTTTTAATCACCTCAAGGATAAGAAAAATTAATTCACACCTACATGCAACTATATTTTTCGGAATGTTTATAAAAAAAAGCAGAGTCATCAAAATGTTATTCGCAAGGAACGAACCGCCTTTAGGATAAAGGTATATTACAATGGAAATATATTTTTCTTTTCAAAAATATATACATAAAAAAATGCATTTCAATAGAACAATTTACACATACATAAGTCCACTCATTCGTAAAGTCATACACCTGCACCTGCATATATCCCGTTTAGCAAACAAGCAAAAATAAAAAAATGAAAAATTTGATATTTGAGTTTTAAAATATATATATGTATACTAATTTTAACAACTAACATGATGCTCTGTGTGTTCATACACACTGAACGCTTCAATGTATACTTTTATTTTGAAGATGTAACTTAGCAACTACTGCTGGACCTGAGGCGGTTTAAGCACTTAAGGTTCATCTGGAATAGTTTGACAGGATACTCTTATCTAGTAAGACTTTTGAAACAATGCAATTTTGTTATCAGTTTCTCAAACGATTGTTTTAAAATAAATCTTATGATTTTAAAACAAGCTAGCATGGACAAAATTTCCATTAATGGGTTTATTTTATTATTACAAAACTGTAAACTTTTACTTTTATCTAAGGGATCTTCTGGGTAATTGTTTTTTGAGAGACTTTTTAACAACATTGCATCATTTCTGGCTACAAAATTACATATGAAAAAATAATAAGTTTCATATATGATACCTTATATATAACATAACTTTATTAATTTATTCACAATCTCCTACACTGAAATATATATATTTATTACTTGTGCCTGTATACACATGAGAATATTATTAAATAAAATATTTTTAAATTAAAATACATAAGTGTTTACATGATTTATGTTAAAATACTAAGCAAAAAAAATATATATGTATTATTAGATATGTATATACGTGTGTAAAGGTGGGTTTGAATATCGTTATACGGTAGGAGATTGGATGTGGGCTGTGAAGCAAGGATCTGAGCATCAGATCTTCTTCAATATATATATATATTATAACGGGACGATCCTCTTCAGGACTCGAGGAAATCACATCTACCTATAGTCGGACTTTGAGTCTTCTTATAGAATGCCATGGAAGATGAGATTTAAAATATAATCCAATCCACTCCTCTATTAATAACATTGTTGCACTCGGAATTCAAGCTCAGAGTAGAAATTGCAATTGATTCTCTTCAGGCATTTCCACCAACATTCCATAGTACTGATAAACTTAGTATAAGCTATATATAACTCCTTTATTAATATTAAATCACTAAGTTGATTTAACATATATATGCATGAGTATGTATATTTATAATTATTGGTTTTATAAAATGACTAAATAAAATAAACAAACGAGTCCTGTTTAATTTTAAAATCAAGTTTAACACATTTTAATCCGTAATAAAAACAAAAATATTATCCCATAAAAATATTAAAATTTAGAATTATAACCTGTGTTTATATATATATATATATATATATACACTAATAAATTATTTAATATTCAAAAAAAAATAATGTAATCATTTACATATATATAATTTAAAATCATGTGTATAATAAATAATACACATGATACATTATAAATCTACGTATTGTCATTAAAATGATTCAGTGTGTGTTATATGCCTATATAAGATAACATACATTCACACTAGAATAATAAAAGAATGTATTCTGATATTAGTTATGTATGTTTAAAAAGAAATTATGTTAATTGTCATGTAAGATTTAATTTGGAATATAATAAAACTTATTTCCAAATTGAAATAATTTAAAAACTTTTACCTTAGTCAGCCATCATTTTCATCAGAGTATATATCAAAATATCAACATCTAAATTTTATTAAATAAAAAATAAAATAAAATGTTCATCTTATCAGTTCTCCACTTTAATATACAAAGTATTTTTTCCAAGCAAATATAATTATCCACAAAGTAAATAAAGTTTAAGGGTTATTAAAATACACAATGAAGTAATCCAAGACGAGAAAGAATAACGGTTTTATATCCGTCCTTAGACAAAATAAAATGATGATGAATGTTGAAGCATAGAGTTATTGGTCATCCTTCAATGAGGCAATCCAGATATTCAGTGTTTAAATATTTGTGCAGTAAAATATTTAACATCTTCAATATAATACTCCAATATTAAGGCAGCTTTTTAAATGAGAATTACGACGATTATATTTTAGGCATTGATTAAGTAGGAATAAATTTACATGTTCAGGTTTAAAACATCAGCAGAAATCCTTGGCATAAATTGTCTAGCCAGAGAACATCTTTATAAATTTTTGTCTTCTTAAATATATATTTGGAAAGCTCATTTCGAAGACGTTGATAACTTTTATACCCTTGTCAATTTCCATGATTATTTTTTTATAGTTCTATATAATATTAATAGTAAGTAAATTAATTACTTGAAGCAGATTTTAAAATATTGAATCTTCTTTTTTTTTCTTAAATGTGTTCTAAATTCAAACCCATTTAAATTTACAGACGTAGTTCCTGCCTTGATAACTAAATAGAAGATTATTGTTATAACAATATTAGTTCATTTTTATACTGGATTAATTTCTGCAAGCATATCACATAATCACCAGCACACTCTCTATTGTTTAAAATACACAATTTGTAATGAACCCCAAATTTTTAGTTCCTTTGTTTCAACTGATAAAAATGCAATGTTGACTTAAGGCTTTGTAAAATGTCAAGTTTTGGTTAATAAAAAATACTATTAGTTGGAAACATTTATTTATGTGTGTGTATAAGCAAATTGTAATTATTCATTTTTATAATTATTATTTTAATACTAACTAGTTTAATATAGCTGATATATGAAAAGCTTAAGATAGGTGTATGTTATTTATATCTGTTGATTCGATATAGGCACAGTGAAATTCACAAAGAAACACAAATTGTTTTAGGTGAGGCTCATATGGTACTCTCACATTACCCCCACCTTAAAATGTTCAAATTTTATCTTCACCATTAAAATTTGGACACTTAATGGGTGTCAATGTATGCATTAAATATAAAGTTGTAGAGCTTGTTTTTCTCTCTTGCTTTTATCAACATTATTTATTTTATTTTCTAACCCTTTTTTTTTCTCTATACTAAACATCATTCAGTTTAACTAGAATGACAAGGAGGTTCATATATGTATAGTGTTCTTTTGTTTTCTCCCCTTTTTTATTTTTCTTTAATGGATTTATTGTTATGTTCCTCTTTTATAGATGACACATATATTTGTTTGGTAGTCTCCATCCTGCTTTTCTTTAAGACTCGTGGACTTTTTTGAGAACTATCCAAAACATAAGAACGTCCATCACTGAGCATGGATTAACTCTTTAAATAGTTTTAGTTTTCAGGTATCCTAAGAATTAATTTTAATTGCTTAAGATACCCTCATTAAAGAAAATTAATGTCTATTTTGTCTTATATACATCCTTATACATATATATACCTATATACTTTTAAATGAAAACTTTTTCTCTCCTTACCTATTCTAAATGATCTTTTCTTTCAATATTTTACTTTATACATAAGTAAAATGTGGTAAAACATTTTTAATTCATTTGGCCAAAATAGGGTTTTAAAGCTCTAGCATTGTAAGTGCCTTTAATGTCTCCCTTTATATTTATCCAGAATGCAGTGGGACCAGTTTGCTTTATGATAGTATAAGGTCCTTAATATTGATGGTAAAACTTTTGATATTTGCTCTCTTGGGGTTTACTCATATGAGGTGTTTTTATAAAAACTTGATCCCCAATTTTAAATTTGTGTGAAATTGTCTTCACGTTTTTATTTCTTTGACTGGCCTTTTTTTTAGCAAATCATTTATAAGCTTTTACTCTATCTTCTCTTGTATCCATATATATATATATATATATATATATATATATATATATATATATATATATATATACACAAAGCGCATGTACATTGGCTTAATGGTGATTGTTATTACAATTTAACAACATCATGCTATATAAAATAAATCTCTTATATATATATATATATAATAATGGACTTGCATTTTAACCATAACTTGTACTCTAATAAACCTGTTATATATATATATATATATATATATATATATATATATATATATATATATATATATATATATATATATATATATATATATATATATATATATATATATATATATATATATTATACTTTGGTTAACTTGATGCATTTTTTTTATTAATATCAACTTCAATTATTTATATACATATATACATTTATTTAATTTTCCCTTTATGAAAAATCATATTAGGATTCATCCATTTGCACAAAAACCATTTCACATTTCAAGTCTGCAACTTTTGAAGTCTGTCCCATATTACACCATATTCATTTACTTAATAAATGTAAATGGACCTTCGTATGTATTGAATAACTTATGGTAGTGTGAACTTTTTTGGCTATTACTGTCTAATGTAGCTGTTCCCAACATCATTTGATAATTTTCTATGATTTGGACATCCTTTTGTTTATGGAAACATATTATGTTCCATGAAATATTTTTAAGATGATCAAATCTATGAATTTCTCTTGCTTTAATGCAATCATCTTTCATAAAAAGATGGCTTTCTTCACTAACTATCCTTTTAATAGCTAAAAGCTTTCTCTGGATGTAATTATCATGATTACAGTTTTTATGTTTAAATTTTGATTGCCTATTATGACAATCTTCTGTGATAAGCTTTTGAACACATAGTAATGCTCTTTGAATTCTACTACTATATTCATGAACTTTATTTTCAGAATGAACTTTATGTTCTGAACATAAGATGCTCACATTTACTTGCATCTCTTGGTTACATAACCTTTCTGCTTCCATATTATTCATGGACAAGTTTAATAAATATAAATTGGTGTCACTCTGACATGTTTTGGGGATTACTTTTCCTAAATTAAGATTGATAGAATGTTTTTCTATCTTATTTTTGGAAACTTGAAGAGTCAAACCAATAGAAGATTTATGGGCAAATGAAGTTTTAGCAATAAAGGAATGTTTAATGCCATTATTAGTTTCAAAAATAAAACCAGGCATATTCTTTTGTAAGATAATTGCTTGTTGAGGTTTACTTGAGTGGTGGATAAATATCTCATCATCTTTTTAGATATTAAAAACCAATCTCCAATGAGTGAACATGTTGAACCAGATGAAAATAGAATAGGTTGACTAGGAGTATGAGGTTTAACTTGACTATGTGCACTCTGTAATCCACCTAAACACTGTTCATAGCTTTCTACATCATTTGAATCATGTTTAGTATTGCCATCTGAGAACATAGTAGTAAATTTTCCATCCATAATGAATGGGAACCATCTCATACTAAAATAGAACAACTTTAAAACTATAGCATTATTCCAAATGTACAGACTACTTTGATCATGAATAATGCACCAGTCATGCCAATGATAAAATTTACCACATAAAATTTCATTTTTAACTTTGACTATAGTATCTTTATTGTGAAGTTTTTCATTTTTCAGTTTAACTCCCACTTCATGTTCAGAAACTGTGGCATTCACCTCAATATTATCTCTCTCATGGTTCATTTCTGTGGAGATTATTGTAGGTGTTATAATTTGGACACCTATGTCAGTTGTTTCTTTTTCATTAATTTGGGTCCTTGGGTTGGTCTCAGTCTGTTGTATCCTAACAGTCAACATCTGTTTACTAAACTGGGGTTTAATCATGGTAGTTACTTGGTTGATGGCTTCATCTTTTCTACTGATCTGATTACAGGACTCAGTCACATTAGTCATCATTTTGTCTGGAGTTGCCTTATTCAAGGTAGTTTCGATCTTCATGAGGGACACTGCCCTCAGGATTGTTCTGAGATTGTTGCTCCTTTTCCATCATATGCTTCAATATTTTTAATATATCATCAAATTGTTTGTTCAAGGTTTCTCCCCATGTCCACTTATTCTCTGTAACCTCAGCTACCTCAATTTCTGAAGCCTCAATGGGCACTCCATCATCTTGACATGTCTGTGAGAAGTGGTCATGTTCAGCTACAGACTCCCCAGATGTTTGACTAGGCAAAGACCCTTGTTCATTACTAATTGAAGTAATTTCTATTTCACTATCTTTATTGCTTAAAGATTCTTCAAAACTTTTTACTTCCTTTGTTATTAGTTTTTTCCCACTTCTAGTTATCATTAACGAAAAAAAATTAAAGTTATATATAAATATAAGTTACTTTCCTTTCAAAGTAATAATTTAATATATGCTATAAGATTTCATGCTGTGTTTATGCCCTTAAATGTAACTCTATTTTTTTACTTTTATAAGATGTTGTTATAATATATATTTTAATGCCCAAATTATAATTGTATTTATTTATAATTTATTTTAAAGTGACTGATTTATCTGTTTGCTACGGTTTATTTTATTTCAAGGTCTCTATTATTTATTATTCAGTTTTTTTACCAATTCACAACATACTCATATAATGTTTTTAAAAACTATGGATTTAACTAATGGAAAACTACTGTTTTATGCCAAGTATGGGCACCATGTATAACGGGATGATCTTTTTCAGGACTCAACGAAGTCGCATCTACCTATAGTTGAACTTTGAGTCTTCTTATAGAATGCCATGGAAGATGAGATTTAAAAGATAATCCAATCCACTCCTCTATTAATAACCTCGTTACACTTGGAATTCAAGCTCAGAGTAGAAATTGCAATTGACTCTCTTCAGGTATTTCCACCAACATTCCATAGTAATGATAAACTTAGTATAAGCTATATATAACTCCTTTATAAATATTAAATCACTAAGTTGATTTAACATATATATGCAAGAGTATGTATATTTATAATTATTGGTTTTATAAAATTACTAAATAAAATAAACAAATGAGACCTGTTTAATTTTAAAATCAAGTTTAACACATTTTAATCCATAATAAAAACAAAAATATTATCCCATAAAAATATTAAAATTTAGAATTATAACCTGTGTTTATATATATACACTAATAAATTATTTAATATTCAAAAAAAAAAAGTAATCATTTACATATATATAATTTAAAATCATGTGTATAATAAATAATACACATGATACATTATAAATCTACGTATTGTCATTAAAATGATTCAGTGTGTGTTATATGCCTATATAAGATAGCATACATTCACACTAGAATAATAATAGAATGTATTCTGATATTAGTTATGTATGTTTAAAAAGAAATTATGTTAATTGTCATGTAAGATTTAATTTGGAATATAATAAAACTTACTTCCAAATTGAAATAATTTAAAAACTTTTACCTTAGTCAGCCGTCATTTTCATCAGAGTATATATCAAAATATCAACATCTAAATTTTATTAAATAAAAAATAAAATAAAATGTTCATCTTATCAGTTCTCCACTTTAATATACGAAGTAATTTTTCCAAGCAAATATAATTATCCACAAAGTAAATAAAGTTTAAGGGTTATTAAAATACACAATGAAGTAATCCAAGATGAGAAAGAGTAACGGTTTTATATCCCTCCTTAGACAAAATAAAATGATGATGAATGTTGAAACATAAAGTTATTGGTCATCCTTCGATGAGGCAATCCAGATATTCAGTCTTTAAATATTTGTGCAGTAAAATATTTAACATCTTCAATATAATACTCCAATATTAAGGCAGCTTTTTAAATGAGAATTTCAACGATTATATTTTAGGCATTGATTAAGTAGGAATAAATTTACATGTTCAGGTTTAAAACATCAGAAGAAATCCTTGGCATAAATTGTCTAGCCAGAGAACATCTTTATAAATTTTTGTCATCTTAAATATATATTTGGAAAGCTCATTTCAAAGACGTTGATAACTTTTATACCCTTGTCAATTTCAATGATTATTTTTTTATAGTTCTATATAATATTAATAGTAAGTAAATTAATTACTTGAAGCAGATTTCAAAATATTGAATCTTCTTTTTTTTTCTTAAATGTGTTCTAAATTCGAACACATTTAAATTTACAGATGTAGTTCCTGCCTTGATAACAAAATAGAAGATTATTGTTATAACAATATTAGTTCGTTTTTACACTGGATTAATTTCTGCAAGCATATCACATAATCACGAGCATACTCTCTATTGTTTAAAATATACAATTTGTAATGAACCCCAAATGTTTATTTCCTTTGTTTCAACTGATAAAAATGCAATGTTGACTTAAGGCTTTGTCAAAAGTCATGTTTTGATTAATAAAAAATACTATTAGTTGGAAACATTTATTTATGTGTGTGTATAAACAAATTGGAATTATTCATTTTTATAATTATTCTTTTAATACTAACTAGTTTAATATAGCTGATATATGAAAAGCTTAAGATAGGTGTATGTTATTTATTTCTGTTGATTCGATATACGCACAGTTAAATTCACAAAGAAACACAAATTGTTTTAGGCGATGCACATATGGTACTGTCACAATATATATATATATATATATGAAAATCAAAATTAAAGATTTAAGTTTGGACTGTGATGATGTTTCGGTGTCATTGGATGTTTCTGAGATGTATGGATCTGTTCATAGAGTTTATTCAATTAAGATAATTCATCAAGCTTTATTGGAGAAAAAAGTGGATAATCAATTAATATGTTTTCTGATGAAGGCTTTAAATTTTATTGAACAAGATATTGTTGCATCCTTTAATGATAAATTTTATAAGATGAGTAAAGGATGGCCAATGGGATTACCATAGGTGGCACAGTTATGCAGTTTTGTTTTGTCATATTATGACGAAAAAATTTTAAACAACTTTATATTTATGGGAAATATTAGGATATATACGAGATATGTAGATGATGTTTTTGTATGTGCATCTTCAGAAATGATTGATAAAATTTTTGATGAATATAATAAATTAAAAGGTCTTAACTGGACTATGGAGAAAGAATATAATAACAGTATTAAATATTTAGATTTGATGATTTCAAGGAACAATAATATGATTGACTATAAATTGTTTATTAAACCTATTAAAACGAGAGGGTATATTCCATATTTATCTAAAGTGCCACATAATTATAAAATGGCTGGTTTTAGGTCTTATTTACATAGAAATAATATTTTGTGTAAATATGCATGTGATAAAAAGAAAAATATTGAAAATTATGTAAGTGAATTATTAAGTGTGGCTCATAATATAAAAAAAATTTATCAAGTGGTTTGTCAATTTAGTAAGAAAATTAATAGAAATACTCATGTTGAAGAAATTGAGAGTAAGAAGTGGATTTCTTTGCCTTTTTATAATAATAATCAAGTAAAATTTATGAAAAAAGTTTATAATAGTATATATAATGTTTCATTTTATGGATCCGGTAATTCAAATAGAATGGTTGGTAATTCAAAAGATAAGTTTGAAAAAAATAATGTGAGTAATATAATTTATAGAATTTTTGTGGGTGTAACTTATCATATGTAAACGAATCTAGATGTAATATGGAGAAAAGAATTAAAGAACATAAATTGTTGTGTAAAAGAGTTTTGAAAAATGTACAGATATGTAATTATAATAATAATGAAGTCAAGTTATGTACTGAATCCATTTTTTATGATCATGATAGGAATTGTAATTTTAAATTTGATTTTGATATAAACAAAATAAAAGTTTTAGGACAAGAGAGAGATAATGAAAAAAGAAAAATTAAAGAGGCAGTTTTTATTAGTAGGTATAAAAATACGATAATAAAAAGACAGTCAGCAAATGTTAGGATTAATGAATTGTGGGATATTTAAATCAACATGTGTTTCCGGTTGGTAATAGTTGATTCCATTTTGAAAGTTGAGTTGATAATGATTATGAATATAATCGAAAATATTTCTTTATGAGTTTTTATTTATATTATATTATAGATTGTTTAGTGTTGTTTGGAATATATTTAAGTTTCGTTATTGTATTATTAATATTAGTGAACATTTATTTTGTTTTAATATATATATATCCCCAACTGTTATAATATATATATATATATATATATATTATAACAGTTGGGGATGATGATGAAGTTACCAGTCTTACCGTATCTGCCAAAAAGGGCGCAATCTAGGCATTTAAACCTAGAAAATTTATAACTAGGCAGATGCGCACTGTTAAGATCACAACCGCAGCCCTAGTCACTAGCTCATGAAGTAGCAGAGGTTTAAAACATTTATTAAATATATTTTTAATAACAAAAAATACAAGAAATCACTGTCAGTATTAACAACACAAAAAAAGATTTTATTTATGTATATAATTAATAACGCACAAACTTTAAAAAAAAATTATAACAAAAAAAGACAGTTGTTTTATTCTGTTTCATTAGTTATTTTATTTGTTTTTAACTTTTATTTTTAATCTTAGAAATGTTGAGTATAGATGAGCTACCCAGACCATGCACCTAAAAGACTTTCAAGCATTTGATTCCGGGTTAAAAATCCGCAGCCACACTAATGCTCGCTTCCAGATGTATATCAGCAACCAATGCAATGTGAACATGTTAGCATAGAATCATGCTGACAGGAATGTGCATCTGAACACCATGATATTATTGGAGAAAACATGAGCTTCAACCAGTATAGGAATGTACTTCTATCTGAAGAAGGAATCATGCATATAATAAAAAGAAACTGCTACATATAGATGGGAGAGCGTTATCTTGCCGACTTATCTTCTCAATCCATAGAACTGGAATGGGTCAATGGTGCAGAAAATATGTCTGCATCCATTTCAACAATATCACTACCTGTTTGGGGTCATGAATTCAGTTGGACTCATCACCCTAGGTGCTAACACACTTCACATTACATTGATATAAATGTCCATATATCTCTCCATCAGTATTGACACAACTACAAAACAAATAGTCCGAAATCAAAACCCTCTATAAAAGTAACATATTTAAACTAATCTAGCAGCCATCTACACTCAACTAACATTTAAATCATTTTATTAATTTAATTCAAAACAAAAAATCTTTAGTTTAAGGTTTCAAAATCATTTTAAAATGACATTATATTTAACTTATTTTCTTTCCAGAAATACTATTTTTAACCTATTTTTAAAATTTAATAATGCACAAACAACGATAAGTATTTTCAGCTTTAAATTTGTTTGCAATAGCAAACCCCTGCTCCATTACAAACAGATCTTATTAAACATGAATAATAAAAAAAAACAATATATATATTTTAAAAGATTACATTAACTTTTGATCAGAGTTTAAAATGGCAAAGTTTATAAAAGATAAAGTTTAGGTTTGTTCAGGAAAGAAAGTTTATCATTCATTTTTAGAAACAAATAAAGTTCGAAGATTTTATATTTAAGAGTTTAGATTTCATTTTTATCATATATAAATTGTACTTTCCTTTGTCCAAGCTTGTTCCTTTGTGACAAAGATCTATGAATACTTATGATGATTTATGAGGATTTCCAATGATTTCTGAAGATGGGGACTGTGGATTGAGCCTGGGATCCATGGATATGGAAGCTGCCTTTGGCCGGCTGCACCGAAGAAAGCACGATGAAGCTGATTACATTTTCAGTGATGACAATAACTATTCAAATATTTATTTTTACTTTTAGCAAATACGAATGAAATCAAAACTTTAATTTTCTGATTCTCTCTCTAACTAATTAATTATTGTTTTGGATTTTCCTTTTATAGTCCTCAGGCACCTTACCTCTGGAATGCAGAATTCATCAAACATACTTCATGTCTGTATTTTATTGGTTTATTGGGTTTGTGTACAAGGTAAGATTTTGGGTTTTCCACTGAGGTCTGTGTCTCTATCTCTGCGCTGGAACTCTTATCTATTTCGTAATCATTTTTTAATTTGTCATTTTGCTTTAAGGATCTGTTTGTAATTTTTATTTTTAAGATTAAAACTCTCATTGTTTTTAAAATTAAAAGGTTTTTTATTATATTCTATTCAAACACTAGAATCTTTGTTTCAATTCTATAATTTTTTTAAAGCCTATTTTAATATTTAAATCAAACATTAATAAATTAATAATTCATTATTTGTGCATTTTGAACATATGTGTTTTTAATTCAGTATTGCATATTTACAAAACATTACGTATTAGAATTTAAAATGTAATGCATATATATATATATATCCCGTTACAATATATATATATATTGTACAGGATAAAAAATCCATCCTTATTTGTTTTTTTGAAATTTTAGTATAGTTTAAAAAATGTCTTGATATAATTTTATTTAAGGATTTATAGATAAGTTGTTAGTGTTATTGTTATTAATTTATTTATTGTTATTTAGTTCAGGTTTATCAATTTATTATGATATACTTTGTTTTAAGATGGATAATTGTAATGGCAATATATATATATGGAGATTTACCAAGACCTCCAAACAAGTGTATTCTGTTTACATAAACGTCAGAGTAAATATTCACTGTCTCTTTCATTTTGCTCCACCCTCAGATCAGCTGATTTCAAGCTGATTTGCTCTCATCAGTGAAGGGATAGGAGTTATAAAACTAGACCTAAAAACTGACTCCAAGCATTTATGCAAAACGTTTCTATCAGTTTGCAAGCATGAATTTTTTAGACACGTTAATGTCTTCAAACTCAGCCTATCGAACAAGATAGCTATATGAGTCTGATTTCAGTTCAGTTTCTCCACATAGTAAAAGTTTCTGCAATCTATATCATTGCAAGAAAATATTAAAGGTACATTTATGAAAAAGAAAAACAAGTTTTATATACGTAAAAACCTGCTATTGTTTGTGTTAATGGTCAATAGATGGAGCTTTACCAAGACCTTCAAACAAGCGTATTCTGTTTACATAAACATCAGAGTCAATATTCACTGTTTCTTTCATTTTGCTCCACCCTCAGATCAGCTGATTTCAAGCTGATTTGCTCTCATCTGTGAAGGGATAGTAGTTATAAAACTAGATCTAAAAACTGACTCCAAGCATTTATGCAAAACGTTTCTATCAGTTTGCAAGCATGATCTGAGGGTAGAGCAAAATGAAAGAGACAGTGAATATTGACTCTGACGTTTATGTAAACAGAATACGCTTGTTTGGAGGTCTTGGTAAGGCTCCATTTATTGACCATTAGTACAAGCGATAGCAGGTTTTTATGCATATAAAACTTGTTTTTCTTTTTCATATATATATAATTACGAGTGTGTATTTATTATAGATATTAGCTATAATATTTAAATTACAAATTCTAATTTAATTGTATTTTGTTTTAAAAAAAATGTTTTAAAATGCTCTATTATTGTTATGGTTATTTATCTGCATATTTACTTAATAGATTGTCAAAATATAATATTTTTTTTATTTTGTTATTAAAATATTTAAAATTACTAAACAATGGTGTTGGAGATCTTAAAATCAGCACATGATTTTATGGAGCGAGAGATTATGAGCATTTAAAAAAAAAACTATTAACCAACTAACTAAAAAAAAAAGAAGTTCTAACTGTCATTGGCCATTTTCCAAACAAATTATTTTTAAAAATTTGATTACAAAACTTATAGGATAAAGGTTAAATACTAAAAATCATTGGCTGAATACAACATTATCATTCTTGAAGCAGTTGCCTCTTCTATATGCCAATATTTATCACCATTGGAATCTTGTAAAATATGGAATCTAAAATAAACTGATGGTCACCAATAAATAAAAAATAGCTATTATTTTTTAATGATATGAATAAATCATATTATAGCTATTGAATGTCTTCTTAATTCAAAATAATAGTTAACTTAACAGAATACATAGTCAAACATCATGGAAACAACTGGAAATGAATCTATTGATTTAATAATATGTACATATTTGAGCCATTTTAGAATGAATAATGATATAAAGTGCTGGAAATAATTGACTGGTTTTAAAAGCATGAAGACACTAATGGTAACTTTAAATTTATTTATTTTTTAAAGAATATGCAAGTGAAACATTTAAAAACTCATTTGGAATTTTTTTAAAAAATGTTAAAAATATTAAGAATAATAATAGACAATTTTATATATATTCATTTATTTATATTAAAACCATTTATAGTTTAATTTATGCAAATATGATGAAATTATTAGTATATATAATATATGTATTTTTATCCTTATTTAATTCGCATTTGCATACCAGTGTATTAAATAATGAATATCATTTATCAATTTAAATTGAAAAGCAATAAAGTATATTTCATTGCATAGAAATTGAATAAACATGCAAATTTTATAAAACTACATTCCAATAATATTATTGTTTAGTAATCATATTAGTTTGTTAATTTTTATTTCCACAATCTGATTGAATTTATTCATGTCCACTAATTATTATAAGTTAAAAAATATTTAATATTCCAAACTTGTGTGAATTATATCTTAGTGCCGATATTTTATATGCTAGTAATTACCTTTATTTATATTTAAGTCGATTGATTTTTAAATTTATATTGTTTGTACAGACATTACTTAAAATTTCTTGAAGTTAAATTATGGTTATAACTTTAATCAAATTTTGTGAAGTTTTATCTTGCTATGACTAGTTGTAAAATAGCCTTAGTATGTCAGGCCTTATTTATTAAAGTTATTATTATTGAGCTGGATGGAGCAAATGAATTTCCCATTTGTATTACAGTTGTCCATGCATTGATAGTACTTATGTTGCAAGTGATTGTAATTACATATTTTTAGATACCTATTGTTGTTGTTTTTTCAGTGAGCTTCTCCATATATTTTATTGATGTGCTGAGATAAAGGTCCAGGCATCTTCTTTTGCCTTAAATATTGGTGTTATTTTGGAAACTACTATATTTATGATATATTTATGCTAGTTGCACCATGGAGTTCTTATTTTTGGATCTATGACTCATGAGATTTACTTAAAACTAAATTTTCCACCATGGTAAGTAAGGTTACTTGTACTTAAATATGTAATTTCAAGTTGAGTTTATTTGAAGGATGTGATTCCTTTAGAATGCTTAGTTATACTAGTGCTTTAAAGCATAAGAATGTCTGTGTTTTGTGCTATCATGATTTGTAATCATTCACAAATCAACAAACACTATTTTGTAATTGTAAATGTTTAAATTTTAAAGCATATGACTAGTTGGTTTAATCCACATATGTTACTTATAAGTTATGATCACCTAGAATTTCTCCAATGGAAGTGTCAATCACTTAATTCTTTTAAAATGTTTATTTAGATGATTTATATTATGTGGACATTGAATTAATAACTTATGTATATATGTGTGTATTTGTGCCATTATACAAATTCAAAAATTGCAATTCTAAAATAAAAATATATAATTTGTTTTATAAAAGAATGATTTTTAGTTTTATTTGATATTTATTAATTTATTTATTCATTTATTTATTTTACTTTATTTTTAGTGCATCAATTTCAAGCCAGCAAATATAGAAGTATTAAATTCTTAGTAATGTCAATTGAATAAATATATTTTGGTTTCAATAAAATTCCTTTTCATCCAAATTATATTAGTATATAACTAGGTGTAAATTAAGTGAACCCTGAGAATTAATTAATAATGTATTATAGTCAATGTTTTATATTATTAAGTTTATTCATATAGTTAGCCAAAATAACAGTATATTTTAGTCAATTAATGATTGTTGATTAAATATACAATTTCAAATTATATTTTTCATTATAAAAGTTGCTCAACAATTTAGGCTATATTATCTTTTATTAATATCATATATTATTATTTCAATACAACGGGCATACCATTATTTGGGTGTAGTCAATTAATGATTAAATTTCATGCTACATATAGTATTTTCAATTACAATTATCATCCAACAATTTGTGACAATTACTTTTCTTTGTATATGTGTGTGATATATTATAGTCATACCTTCATTCCATTACAATTATCACACATTTTGCGCAAAAATATTTAAGTTCACTAAAGATACAAAATTAAGTTCCATTACAATTGTCATCTAATGTTTTGAGTATTATTTTCTTTTTATATGATACATTCCATTACAATTGGCACCTAAATGTGAGGCTTAATTTATTATGATTTGTTTATGAGGATGGAGAATAATACAGTTATATAATTTTCCATTACAATTGGCACTGTTTGGGGCCTTCTTTTTTCATATGTGTATTTTAATTTGAGATCATTTAGAGTACACATTATGCATTACAATTTGTGCCCAACATGGGGCATGATTAATTAAAGACTTGATGGTTTTTCCATTACAATTGACATGCTATCGTAAGAGCTTGGTTGTTTGGGGATTGTTAGTGATAGGTATTCTATTACAATTTGTGCAACCAACTAAGGGGTTCAATTAACTGTTGATTGGGGATGACAAGCAGATTATTATAAATAATGCAAACAACTTAGGGGTTCGATGATTGTGTCCAGTCATGATAAGTTTTATTAGATTTCATTTATAGTCTAAACTATTTAAAATATTATGGACCAAGAGTCTTATTGTTATATTTATAATTGTTGGGGACAGGTATAATATTACATTTACCATAGTGTCAATCAACATTTTTATAGACCAAAAGAGTCATAATTTTACAATAATAATGGGCCATTGAATGGCTATAGTTATAATTAAAATTAAAGTGTTTGTGTTTTACTTTGATGTTCAATGGTTGTAGGATAATGGCAATGGGAAGACAAGCCTTAAATGATAATAATTATTATATATACAATCCTTATACTAGAGATATATAATCATGGAAAATATTAATGAAGTATCAAGTGGTCCTTATATTAATTTGCTGGATTTAAAAAAATTACTGGATGAATAAAAAGCTGATTCTCAAAATTTAATAGCAGAAATAAAAGCTAATATCCAAGAATTGAAATCAGAAATAAGAGCTAATTCTGAAGAAATAAAAGCTAGTTCTCAAAAAGTGGAAATTGATTTCCAAAAATTAGAGGCAGAAATAAAAGCTAATGCTCAAGAGTTAGAGGCCAAATTTAAAGAATTAAAAAATTATAGGGAAGAATGTCAGATTGAAGCTATTGTTCTGAAAGCAATATTTGATGAGGTTAGTGATGGGATGAGAAAAGTAAATAAAGGAATACTTGCTGAATTTGAAAAGTCTAGGGGGAATATAAAGAGTTCCAGAAAAAAAATGATGAGTCTAATAAAACCTTACAGAGTGAACTGCAGATGTTTAAAGTTAAACTGAGTTTTTAGTAGAAAATGTATATGCAGTTATTAAGTTGGAGGTCATAGTTGCTATTAACTCACAGTGAGATTAATTTATTCAACTTAATAAGGAATACTGTAAGAGAACAATTCAATCAACTGCTCATAATGAATTATGAGATATTAATGAGAAGATGGAAACAATAAATAATGTGGTCTTGAGACATTTCCTGGAAGTGGATGTTAAGATAAAACAGATGAAAAAAGATCGAGAATTCCATGAGATCGGAGCTAGTAATGAGGCAAAGATAAAGAAAGATGTTGCAAGTGTCTGTGTTCAAGTTGAAGAAATAAAATCAGGCATGTTGGTCAACCATGAACACATAACAGATTTGCAAAATCAACTGGAAGGATGTGTATTGGAGATGGATAAAAATAGGGCAAAAAGTAGTGTTGCAGACCAGGATTGCTTTAAAGATGGGATGGTTGTGGAAAGTCAAATGCAAGAGAAGAATCATTGACAATGTGCTAATCAAATTTCTAATGAAGGAACAATGATTGATTTTAAGGGGTCTCACAGTTTATCATTCCCAGAAACTGGTGGACATTGTGTTAATAATGATGCTTCCTGATTTATTAATGTGAAAGTGTTTAAAGAGGAATATAATGAAAAGCCCATAGAATATTTAAGCATGTTGGAGAAGTTATTTACTCTCAATGTGTTGTCTGAAAAGAAAAAAAATTGGCCATTGCCAATATTCATTTGTAAACATTGGCTAAAGAATGGTGGTCATTTGTATTTGAAAGACCTCAAACCTATGGTGACTATTGTCAGGTCATTATGAATAGTTTCTGGAATGAGGACAAGCAGGATTGTATTCACCACCATCTCTCTCATGAGAAATATGCTCCTCTTAAAGGAAGCTATACCCAATTCTTCAGACAGCAAGTTGCTAAGTTTCAAACCTTAACTGGTCTTGCACTCTCTGAGACACAAATTGTGAGAATTTTATGATGAAATATGGCTTGTCACATAGATCACATATTGGTGGCAGCAGATAGACACACAGTGGAAGAAGTGGCAGACATTCTAGGGACCTTGGAAGCTGGAGTGAATGCTTATGACACTCCACTAAGAATTAAGAAGGATAATCCTAACATTTCTGTAGCAAGTTTGACTTATGATACTACAAGAAATCAAATTATAGGCCATTCTTGAGAAATTATCTGGAATTACAATCGATCAAGAAGACCGATCCCATATAGAGAACGTGTGATTTGTGACAGGAAACAAGATTATAGTTGTAATGTTAACTCACACCAGGAAGTTATCCATATGGCAACACCAGTACAAGAGTTAAGACTCAAGTAGTGGGAATTGCTAACCAACCATTAAAGTAGATAGGGCCTTGTGGTAATGTTCATCACTGCAGGAACCAATGACTAATATAGGAAAGGACAATTTAATTTTAGCTGTAAATTCATTGGAATTTGATGTAGATGATTTTGGGATTGAAGACCTGAATAATGCTAATGATATTGATAAGGCAAGAGAAAACATGGCCAGGATGGGAGATAGCATGGTTTACAAGGACCACAGAATCCTAGTCAATATAAGGTAGGAGTGTTCGTATTGGTTCGCACCCCCCCCATGTTAGTCATCCACAAGAACACAAATTCAAGAAATTTTATAAATTTATAAAAAGGGCCATACCAAATTGAGAAAGAGATAGGGATTAATGCTTATGTCATTCATATCTCTGATGTTTTAAAGTAAACATATAATGACAGGAGTCATTGGACAATACCTTGTATTTGATTAATAATATGATGGCCTCAAATTATGTTAGATATTTTGAGAAAATTCATTTAAGGAGTGTTAGGGTAAAATTTATACAGATAATTTGAAAGTGTAAATATGTTTGTTTTTAATATTCTTAAATGAATGTTGTATTAATTGTTACTTTATCTCATATTTAATTTAAATTATTGTAAATAATTGAGGGAATTATAGAAGTTATTGAGAAGCTAATTATACTTTCATACATATATACAAAAACATATACAAATACTTTTTTTCCAGTGAGAGGATAATATACATGATAGAAAATACATCCTTATTTTTTAGTATAGTTTTAAAAATTTCTTGATATAATTTTACTTAATGATTTATAGATGAATTGTTAGTGTTATTGTTATTAATTGTTTTATTGTTATTTAGTTTAGGTTTATCTATTTATTATGATATACTTTGTTCTATGATGGATAATTGTAATGGCAATATATATGTATTTATTATAGATATTAGCTATAATATTTAAATTACCAATTTTAATTTAATTGTATTTTGTTTTTTAAAAAAAATTGTTTTAAAATGTTATTTATTGTTATGGTTATTTATCTGTGTATTTACTTAACAGATTGTCAAAATATAATATTTTTTTATTTTGTTATTAAAATATTTAAAATTACTAAACAATGGTGTTGGAGATCTTAAAATCAGCACATGATTTTATGGAGCGAGAGATTATGAGCATTTAAAAAAAAACTACTAACCAACTAACTAAAAAAAAAAGAAGTTCTAACTGTCATTGGCCATTTTCCAAACATTATTTTTAAAATTTGATTACAAAACTTATAGGATAAAGGTTAAATACTAAAAATCATTGGCTGAATACAACATTATCATTCTTGAGGCAGTTGCCTCCTTTATATGCCAATATTTATCACCATTGGAATCTTGTAAAACATGGAATCTAAAATAAACCGATGGTCACCAATAAATAAAAAATAGCTATTATTTTTTAGTGATATAAATAAATCATATTATAGCTATTGAATGTCTTGTTAATTCAAAATAATTGTTAACTTAACAGAATACATAGTCAAACATCATGGAAACAACTCAATGAATATATTGATTTAATAATATGTACATATTACAACCTTTCTTCGAGCCATTTTAGGATAAAGTGCTGGAAATAATTGATTGGTTTTAAAAGCATGGGGACATTAATGGTAACTTTATTTTTTTTTTAAAGAATATGCATGTGAAACATTTAAAAACTCATTTGTAATTTATTTGTTGGTTCAGACATTACTTATTATTTGTTGAAATTAAAATTATGGTTATAACTTTAATCAACTTTTGTGAAGTTTTATCTTGCTATGACTAGTTATAAAATAGCTTAGTATATCAGGCCGTATTTATTATAGTTATAATTATTGTGCTGGATGGAGGAAATGAATTTCCCATTTGTATTGCAGTTGTCCATGAGTTGATAGTACTTATGTTGCCAGTGATTGTAATCACATATTTCTAGATACCTATTGTTGTTGTTTTTCAGTGAGCATCTGCATACTTTTTTGATGCACTGAGATAAAGGTCCAGGCATCTTTTTTTGCCTCAAATGTAGGTGTTATTTTGGAAGCCACTATATTTTATATATTATATCCTATGATATATCTAAAGTCTTCCATTATATGTATTTTTTCTTTAGTATTTGCTAATGTTTCTGTTATGTGTTTATTCTGTAAACAGAAGTTGACAGAGAAGAAGCATGGCAATACCAGTGTGTAAAATTTTTTTGGTTGGCAGGTTTACAAAAATAAAAAAAATATTATGTAAAGAGACAACCTTTATATTTTAATAATACAGTACATTAATAAAAAAAAATTTTCTTCTTATATGAATATAGAAAATGTCACTTTTGTTCACCTTAATACATCATAAGGCTCACTATTTTTTTTGAAAAAACACATTTTTTATTGTAGATACAAGTTATGTTTTATTAGGTGTATTTTTTGGAATTTCTTTGTGTATCTAATGTTATTACAACAATTTGAATATATCGTTTTTGTTTTATGTAAGAAAAATATTGACATGTTTTTTGCATTTTTTCTGCTTAGAGAGGATTAAACTTAAATAACCATCTAATTTTAGTTTATTTTTTCTGATTACAGTAATCATTTTGCAATGTACAAATTGACAACTCTGTATAATAATGATGATGATGAAATGATGATAATAATAATAATAATAATAATAATAATAATAATAATAATAATAATAATAATAATAATAATAATAATAATAATAATAATAATAATAATAATAATAATAATAATAATAATAATAAAAAAATCCTTGTTTTTACTTTACCTTTGAGTGGTAAGTTTTAAATTGCCCTTTAAGCAAAAAAGTGAAACTTAGTATTATTAGAAAAGAATTATAAGGCTGAGTGCTTTCAGAGAACTTAAGTCTCCATATTCAGCCTATCTTGGGAGTGTCGGATTTCATTGAGATTTTAAACGAAGTTTGAAGTTTAGCAGTATTTTATGCAAAATGTATTCAAAGTTTTCTTTCATAAGATCATTTTCTGGAGATTGCAAAGCACGATTCGTTTCGGTTTATTGCATAGTTGTCATTTGCAATAAAGCTGGCCTCCTTTATCTTTCGTTTCATATCATTAATTTTTGAAAGTGTTAAATAATTTAATTGGGATTGTGCAGTTAAAATCTATGTTAATTATTTGTAAATCTTTCTGTGTCCACGTGACTAATGGAAGTTCAAGTTAACCATTGCTATCGATTTTTAACGCGTTAATGTCCGTTTGATTCATCTTTCTAAATCTTGGGCTCTGCATTAAGCTTGGATTGGTTACTTTATCTCTTGATTTATACTCTAATTTAGTAATATCTGCGTACGTTTTTTCTGTGTTTTTTTGCGCTGTGTCAGTTGTTAATAATTTTGGCGCCATTTAGAACTTTACCTTTTTGTTTTTACTCCTTATTGCTGGTGTAATTAGGAATTTGATTTCTAACAAGTTTAAAATTTTATTTCACAAAAGTCGATAGCAATAGCTACTACAGACGAAAGATTAAACCTGTATAAATTTCCCAAAAAATTATTGTACGAAAAAATAATGCAAAATGGAATATGGGACTCGATATTAAGTATCGGAGAGCACCCCGACTAGAAATAATTAGCCCTAGAATTTTTTAATAGCTATCAAAAAACTAGCCTTAAGACACTATGGTCTGATAATTGTTGATGAAAATCTCCAGAATTATATCACCGCACCATCAGAAATACATGCTTTGGATATAACATTCATGATTTCCAGAGTATGATGCAACAATTTGTTAAAACAATCTATTTGAAACCGATATATCTAAGTGACATGCCCACACCGGTTTACAGAAATAGTTTCCACTTTAAAATAAAATAAAATGATAACGTAGCCCCAGATAGCATACCAACACAGATAATTGATCAAGACATTATATTAAACATACTTATGCAAGGAATAAAGCCTCAGTGCTTTTCATGTGGATAACGTGAACACTTAAAAATAAACTACAATGCAATAAAAACATTGAGAACCACACAAATGCAAATCACCAAGAAACAACAAAAAGCACAGAGCAGACAATAGAAGTTCCTCAACATAGAGAAACACACAACCAGACAACAAAAAAACATCACGCACATAACAAAGATATAGGCAAATATATAACAATTAGAGAACAACTGCCAAAGTCACACACAAAAAATAAAAAGTGATCAGCCAGACCAAATCACTTACAAAGTCAGGGGTAAGAAAGAAGACAAAAAACAAAAGGCCCTAATAATGACAATATCAAACATAATCAACTCCAATCTGCACAAACAATATAAATTGGAACCTGAGCCGAGATGACACAAATAATACACACAATTTTGCCCCAAACAATACAAGGAGAAACAGACTCAAAAACAAGAACAAGAAACCCACAAAAAAAACATAAAAATTACAAAAAAAATCAAAACCAAAGAATTTATCTCAGAAAACTACAAACAGGTGTGCCAATCAAATGATGCTGATGATGAAGACATAGAGCTAGATTATGAGGCTGCACAAGCACAGCAACAAACAATCAATCAAGATGTAGATACAAACATATATACTTCAAGCATTACTAGTGAAATTATAAACCAAGATGACTAGAATATTTTTTATTTCAACCCATCATTTAAAAACCAGGAAAGCAATCCATATGTATTTACATCACACGAAAAAAAATGATTAAATTCCTCGCCCACAAATTCACATACACAATTGCAAACTATGCAAAGAATGGTAACATACCCAACTACATGGATTCTTCAAACAATAGATAAGCTTTATATACATTAATTACATCAAATAATTGAACAATATGTGGATTAGGTTTATAGATAATTTTCGAATAAATATCGATATTGACGGTGTGGATTTAAGTCAGGAAACAATGAATCGATTTAGAACACAAGAATAAAATCATGGGATGAATAAAACGATAATTGGGACTAAGATTTGAAACAACAAAGAAAGAAATATTCTAAAAACGTAACTCAGTCTATTAACCCGTTGTTATGTGAAACTATTTCATCAGTATGTAAATGAACATTCAAACATAATTATAATCAATGTAACATCTTTTAGTATTGAAACTGATTTCTTTGACGTATATATGCTCTTAAATGATACTAAGTATCTAAAATCCAGAAACTGTCATCTAAAAAACAAAGAATTTACAAAATGAAATTTCAATGTAAAAAATTTATTGAGGTAATTAAGTGCCTTTTGAAACATCATCATCATCATCATCATCATCATCATCATCATAATAATAATAATAATAATAATAATAATAATCTGATGATGATGATGATGATAATGATAATAATAGATGATTACCTGCACAGCTTAGTTGTTTGTGGAAATTTAAAATAGTACAATTTAAAAAAAAAAAAACATCATTTGATGGTTATTAAACAACAACTAACTAAAAATTTGTAATTTCATAAAATATATTAACTCAAATAATATGTTAAAGAAATAAGTAAAGATTTTTGGAAAGTAAAAATAATTTTTAATACGAGCAATTTATTAATTTGTTTACATGATGAGTAGTTTAAAAACTTATTTTTGAGAAATGAAAACAAAAATTTAACATTTTGCAATTGAAAAGTGGAAGCTTTTGAATCTTCTCTCCATAATGTATAATTTTCGTAGCTAATTTATGGCATTAACTACGTTTTCATTGACATTATTTTCTTAGTAATTATGAACTATACTAACACAGACAAATTCTCAACATGGATTTTTGCTATCAATTTACAACATTTGTATAGTGGCATATCACTATTTTATAATAGGCCATGCGAAACATTTTATTAGTGAAAAAACAAATGAGTGGATTAATTATTGGGTGGCAATTGGCAATCAGCATAACTGTTCTAGTAAATGTAAGTGGTAAAGGGTGCCAATTATTAAAAACAATTACACACAAAGCGGGGACATATCCGATTACAAAACAAATAAAAATTAAAAACATAATTTTTGTTAATCGAATGTTTTCTGTAAATCGTTTATTGACTGTTGTAGAACTGGTCATGTTTTTCAAATTGAACTGACAATTTCTTATTACTTTATATATTTTATAATAACTAAAACCCATAATGGGAATATTAGCAATGTACAACCAAAGAGCGAAAGAAACAAAAAATATTGCGCCTTTTCTGTTAATAACTATAAAACATTCCCTCAGAAGTAAATTATATTCAAAATTAAAAAGTTTGGAAAACAACATAAAAGAAGTAAAAATTAAAGATATAATCCACAGAGTTAAAATTATTATAAACGTCTTTTTTTTAGTATAAATGCGATTATAAATTTCCGATGAATGACAAAGAATCACGTAACGATTCACAGCTATTTGACTGAATGTAAAGAACATCACCACACCACACGTAGACCACATCAAAAAAATGATATCACAACGTTGATTCACATCCGATGCTTTCAATATTACATGAAACAAAAAAGAAGATGGCCCAACTATTCCTGTGATAAAGTCAGTTATGGCTAAATTACCTATAAAAATATGCGGTATAGTTCTTAACTTGGGAAAAATTATTAAAGGAATCAGAATACCTAAATTGCCGATGACTATAAAAAGTATTGTTACACAAGATACTATTAGATCAAAATAGTCATAAAAATCAAATTTATCTTGAAAATAAGTTGATTTTTTAAAAGTCAAAATAGTAATGTTTTCCACCATAACTAATCTAAAACAGTAATAATTATGAGAACAAAATATTGATACTACTACTATTACTGCTACTACTGCTACTACTACTACTACTACTACTACTACTACTAATAATAATAATAATAATAATAATAATAATAATAATAATGATCATGATGATGATGATGATGATGAATTTGGAATATAAAAATAATCAATTATAGTAAACATAAAACATTTCGTAAAAATATACTTATATTCACATTCATTCATTCCTATTTTTCTCTCACACAAGTCGGTATCAACATGCCTGGATATAGATGTATAAATTAAACTGATTATTATATTCAAAGAAATTTCAGATTTTTAAGGATACTCGTTATTTTGAAATAGTTAGTGCTATAAAATATTTATTGATACAAACATATACCAACACTTCTCTAACTATATACGAATAAGGCTTGAAACTCCTAAACCGTTGCACCAGAAACAGTAGTTATATATATATTGTAACGGGCAGATTCGTCTATCTCGCTAACACATTGCAGAATTCAAACCCCAAACATGAAACTGAACACTAGGAGGGGTTGCCTTTTAGATATCCTAGGTTTAAATCTAAAGTCTAAATTTCACAGCGACACCTACGTGATAACGCTTCTGATGCTACTAATAATATAACCTTTTACCAGTGTCTGGTGGTCAGGGAGAAACAAGGAGACTCTATACTATGAGATAAGTTGGGTTGCTAATTAACGTCTATGGATAGTACAAAAGAAATGTATAAAATAGATATATAAACTGAGACAGTGATAGGGATCAATAAAATAAAAGATCAAAATTAGTTTATAAGATTTAAAAGATTTATTTATATAGCAATATATATATAATGCACCCTGCCTGCTTATATGAGACAGGGATGCTTACTAAATTGGCTGTTAGCATAACATTCTATAAAAATTACATTAAAAGGTTTTTAAGTACATAGTCTATACCTCGGGCCAATATAGTATTACGATAATGTGCTTAAAAGAGACGGGAAGATGTGCGAGGTGCTTTGAGTAAATTATAAAAGTTTAATAAAACATTTGAAAATTAAGGTTTAATATAATATTTCTTGATTTCGAGAACAGCATGCATCAAAGCTTATTAAACAATAAAGTGGGGATGTGATCAAGGCATTTATTTTATAATTATAATTAAAGTTATATTGGGAGGTCAGTATTGCCAATAATGAATTTCTTAAAGGATGGAGGTTGTGAAACATTTAAATCATGGATGCTTTGTAAAATATAAGTAAGCAAAATTATAGAGAATATGTGAAACGACTACGAAGAGCGTCTCACCATTGATCCACAGGAATGTGTTATCACAGACAGCCGAAGTCCAGACTCATCCAAAACTTAGTGACTGGGTGACAGCTGTGTCTAATTCCCAGGTGTGACATTCGAGGACCCCCTCTGCCTGGGAACCACAGAAAGTGAAAGGGGAACCGTCTTGGCCAATTAAAGCCCTTGAAGAGAAACAAAGCAGTCTCACAAACAATTCACTTACTTGTATAATGATCCAGAGATTTGGAGACTTAACGTAAACTACACTACAGGGCGCCACTAGGCATTTGAACCTAGAAAATTTATATAGTAGGCAGATACATAAGTTTAGAAAAAAAAAATTTTATTTTATTTATTTTGATTCCAGTCATTACCCATTGTCACTAGCTCAGTGGAATCGCAGAGATTTATATTTTATAATAAATTCTTATCTGAAAATATATAAAAAAAAATAAAATAAGCCACTGCCAGTAATTATACACACAAACATTTATTTACGCACATATATATAAAATTTAGCATTATTTTACAATAACTTTTACTTTGTATTTTAACTGGTTTTTGAAATTTAAATTTACATTTTAATTTTTATAATATTATAAGTTTACATTTTAATTTTTATAAGTTTGCACAGATGGATTTATGAAAGTTTGTTTTATAATGTTGAGTATAGATCGGTTACACAGATTACGTGGTCAAAAACATTTCAATAATAAACATAAACGATCAAAGTATAAAGTCATTGATGGAATTGCTGAGGGAAATTCATAAGAAACCCAATGGCATTCATCATAAGATGCTAAACATTTACACCAATAACTTAAAAGACATCTGAAATAAATACATGTTAGATATTCACCGTAAGGTATCAGTATTTACTGAATGTCTATATATTTTGATCAAATATGGAAACCAAAAACACAATTAACAGATAATGAATTCATGCAAGTGTCTATACCCAAATTAAATTAAATGCATTTTTATTTAGAGTGTCAAGTATGAATAGACTACATAGATTGCATTTGAAAAGAAAATATTTTATCCCTTATTTAACCTTAGGCCAAAAGTTCGCAGTTAAACCAACGTCAATCCACCTGATATATCGATGTGTTCAATGTAATACGAATACGACAGCACTAATAGGTTAAGAGAAAAAATTGCCACTCATCATATAGTAATACTACATCTATCTGATGATAAGAGCAATAAAAAAACTCCATAGGAAGGAACTGCGGTCTCCATCTTATAATTCCCTCCATAGGCAAAACGAGAGTGTGCAGCATATAAAGTGATTCTGCCCATAGCGAATCTTGTACTACATCTACTAATTACACCAATATATCCAATCCATTGACCTAATTCAACTATGAAATGCATAACCTAAGATACCCTCCCCTAATAAAACTTTACAAATCTATATAGCCATTCACGCCCAACTTAAGTTTAACATTTATATAATTTAATTTAACGAAAAACAGAAATCACAATAAAAACTAAAAAAAAACAAAGAAAAATAAATGGAAATGATTTTACAAAAAAGTAATACATCAAATAAAATTATAACTAATTAATAAATAATTTAGTGTGGTCAGAATCTATTTCTATTTTTTAAATACTGGGAAAGTTTATATTTTTAAAGTTCTTAGTGTTTTCAAATTAATATTCATTTAAATTCATAACAGCTTATGGTTTTAGAAATGTTAATCCTTTACAGTTGCTTGCCATTTGAAATCCAGCATTAAATCCCCCGATGATCCTATGGTCCTCAATATAAGAAAAGCGATGTTTCATTTTTTTTCTATAACAACTGAAGGAATTGAAAGTGCGTCTTTCAATCCCTTCACCTCCAACTCTCCAACTTAATACCTCTCTGTCTTCTCTTAAATTTTCTTTACTCGCTAACATTTTATTTCCAAACTTTTTCTTTTATATGTAACTTTAGGATCCAATGGACATTACATCATCGAGTATGATGATCCTTCCATTGAGGTCTGATTTCCCGATGGATTTCTTTCATTGGCCATTAGTTTCTATTGTTTTCCTATCTGACAGTTGCTTATACATTTAAATGCCCAAGGGTTAGTTCACTTGGACTAATTAAAATAATCATTTCCATTTTTTTCAATAACATTAATTAATTTGTTTTGTACAAACTTAGATATATTTTTATCTCTAAATCTTTTTAAGTTTTTGTTTTTAAAATTTTTTCTATTTTTAATAAAGTTTTATTTTAAATTTTTTTTTTCATCTGTGCGATTTTATATATATACGAGTTTAAGATGATTTTTTAATTTTCAATTTTTAATTCTTAAAAAAGACGTTTTATTTGTGAACTTTTTTTTTTCGGGTTTAATAAAAAAAATAATGTAATGACGTATGTGCCTGTTACACTAGCAATACTCGACTAGTGTATATAAAGCATACAAAATGGATTTACTTAGATTGAGAAAATGCCTAATCAATTCCCCAAAATTTATTGAAAGAGTGTCTGCCCATTCTCGACCTCAATTACAAACTTTGAAATTAAAGCAAACTATATTTTAAAATAAGAAAATACATGGCTGCGTGTTTGAAAAGAAAGCATAGATTTATTTATGCAATCATGCATTTGTAACACATCATTGACCTCGCACACACTATCTTATTAGGTTAAAATCGATAAATGTGAATTTTAAACTATATAATTATTACACATATTGACTAAGATTAGAATAGCCCTTGAACAAGTGATTAATGAGATAATAAAAATGGGAACTATTTATAAGTTTAAAATACCTTAATATTGGCATCTTGCTTTCAACAAAGGGAATGATTCATTCGGTCAAAGACTATTCTGGCACACTATCATAATAAAATAAAGAGAAATATTAATAAATATAAAATATTAACCCAAGGATAGAGAGCAAAATTACTGATTATATTACAACATTTTAAAAGAATACATGATAAAGTAAAGTAAAATGGAAAGCAATTTAAATAGCTATAGCGTATTAATTATAGGAGAGAATCACAAGAGCTCTTGGGTTAATGCTGGGGTCACCTCTGGAGAAGCATTTGCAGGTAGATTGATTGCCAGCAGGTTTATACGTCTCAGCAGCAAAATCTGGTATTGTTCATATTTCAGCAGCACAAGTTTCAGGGTTTTCTATGTGACAGCATTAGATGATATAGAGCAGCGGCTAGCCATTCCCATGGGGAAAATAGCCTTCTTTCTGGCTCTACTCCATCATTTCAAAGCTAGCAATTTTAAAGGTTGGGTGATTCATAGATATTTCAAGTGGTATTGTACACCATGGCAAAATTTATTTGAAGATGAAAACTCGGCTTCAAATACTTAAGTTTGCAGGCACGTAGCTAGAAAATCTCAGAACAAATATATATTAGAAATCTTGCTAGAATAGAATATTACTAGAATACTAGGAATCTTGCTAGAATAATGCTTGAATATTAGAATATTTGCTGGAATATTACTAGAATGAAGAACAAAAGAAAACCCTCCTATATATAGTAAAATTGCACAATACAACTGCCCTGGAGCGTTACAAAAATATTCCAAACTTTGCTCACTTATCAATCATATCCGAATGTCTAAAGGAATTTAACAAAATTTTAATCAATTTCTATTATTAATTTCCCTGTCGACATTCGGACTACAACTTTGATTTAATTAGAACAAACTTTTGCTAATTGAAAGAAAAGACCTTAAGTGGACATCTACTGCATTTCTAGATAAGCTTCTATAACATTAAATAATTAAAACTATTGTTCCTACCAGCCCTCATTTGTTTAAACAGAAAATATATGGCGCGATTTTAAATCTAAAAAAAAATTATTTTACTTTTAATTTTCAATATTTGAATCTATTTACAAAACGAATATAAATGTTATTTTAAATCAAAAACAAATATTACGACTGTAATATATTTTTGTAAACAGATTCAAACAAAATAATTTTAAATAACAATTTATTATTTTAACATAAGTTTTAAAATACATATCACAGTGTGTGCGCAATTACGACCTATATAACCTACTTTTTAAATAAATCGAAATTATGTGAACATACACATAATTTATAACATTTTATTTATTGGGCATGAGCTATACAATTATATATAACACGAGCGTTGTACTCGTGGTTTAAAATTGGGTGGGATTTTCGGTATATAAGCGCATTGCAGACACACTACGATACACTGGGGTTTAAACTCAGGTATGAGGGTAGGAAAAGATGAGAAAAGGTGAAATAAAGATCTGCAAAGCAGATCCTACTGTTTCAATATATATATATATATCAATGTGTGTTTGCGTAGGCCATTTCACAGCTGTATGATCATAAGAAAAAAGTATGTTGTAATAGATATGTTATTGCATTTGAAATAGATTTATAAATGAATTATAATTAGACAAAATAAATCAATAGTCTTAGAAGTAGCAAATTAATAGAATAAGGTTTTCACGACCATAAAATAGCATGATTATTGTTTTGATCTAATGAATAATTTAATTTATATTACAAATCGTTTAAAATGAATTATTTTTTACTATATTGAAAATTTTTATTTATAAACAAAATTCTAGTTTGAGAAAGTAAATTTTAACAATTTATTTAATGAAACTAATTAAACAGTACTTAGTTATAAAGAACATAGGCTTCAGAAAAGCAGTTTATAAGATTAAAGTCTATTTTGAATTTCAGAAAGTGTAAAAATAATAATCTCTTTTGTACTGGGATTGTAACAGTACCATAAAAATGTTATTTTAAAGGAAATTTACTTAATTGGGATTATTGTTATTCTTGTATATAATAAGAGGGTGTCAGTAGATATGTCTTTCAAAAAAAAAAAAAAAACTTAATGACAGGACTTGGTGAAGTGACATTGTGCAAGATAATTGACAGTTATGCAAAAAATATATTTTAATTGTGTTACAGTGCATTTCTATTTTTGTAAATGTAGTATCTGGATTCTCTTCTGCAAACTGATCAGTCTTCAAATAATTTATGTCAATTCTTGAAGATGCTAAATTAAATTAACAAATAAGCCATGAAATATGTCTAAAACTGTAATATGATTTTTTAAAACAAAATCACAAATTAAAATATTTCTAACATAAAAACCATTTTCTAAATAAGTAAAAAATATGTTCCTTTCTAGTCATCATATAAATAGATATACAATGAATTCAATGTTATAAAGCCATTTTTGTCTAAGTATCAAATTAAATTTCTCCTTGTTTCAAAACTATGTAAAGTTTGGAATATTTTTTATAATATCTTAATCAAACAAGAAGCTATATGATTTGGGGAAGATTTGAGTTTATTGTATATAAAGTATTATGTTATCATATTGGGATAGGGAGGGATAAGAGCAATATGTTATGTTTACATTAAAAATAATACAAAAAATATATTTATAATTATAATAAAAAATTAGTAATAAATTAATGTCTTTTAATAAATACTCTTTAATTATTTTTGTATGTGGATATGATTTTCGTTTTTTAGAAGTCTGTGCGACGATCAAAGTATAAAACCTGAAGACCAAGTAATTAAGTTGTTAATAGATTTCCATTGCATTAATGTGCATACGTTTTTTAGCATTCACACATCAGGTGCTCTTTCCTATGTAATAGTCACATATCACATAATATCTCATAAATCCTTCATCTTTATAATGATTAAATTATTAGCTTTGGTCAGAATGCTAGTAATATTTTATTTAGTGAAAATATGGCTTTCATGATGTAGCATTGCAGTATCCATACAATTCTATCTGCGGTTTCTTTTATAGAAGAAATGGATACTCTAATAAAAGCATTAATTTTTATGGTGTTTTATTTGGAATTATTATTTTTATGAGATATCATTTTACTATTTCACAATAAATAATCATGTACTTGTTCCATATCTTTTTAATGCAAATGTATTTGAAAGTAAAAATGCCCTTTTGAAAAATAGTTGGCCAAAAAGATTTTGGCTGGGGGTTAATACAATTATGTGTATAAGAAGTTATAATAGTCTGTATGTTTACACATTAACATTAATATCAAGAAAATTGTGGTTTCTAACTCTTACTATTTTCATTTTTCTATCTTTCTCCATTTTCATTGTAACCTAATTTAGGAAACAGGTTATTAAGATACATTAAAAAGTCTCTTCATTTTTCTTCTCAATGTGATTGAACGACAAAAGTCTTGTCGATATATGTGATCCAAATACATGGTTTGTCTAATTCTGATTTAAAGGTCGTGTTTCAAATTATTCGATGAATAAATCAGATAAAATATTACAAATGAGAGATCCTATTGAAGTTGCAATTATTTTTTTGTAGAATTCAACACCTAAAATAATAAAAAAAAACGTATTGGAAAGAAAATGTTGAGGTAAAATAGGAATATGATTCTGTAAACTGCAACTTTTAGAAGCTATATCTTGTCGTCCATTGGTATATTAGTAAAGCAATTAAACAATATTTAAACTCAAAAACAAATATTTGAAACAGTTTTTAAATCACTCCTAATAAAAATAAAATAGGCTGAGCTGTCTGAAAATGGTTTCATAGAAGATATAATTGATTATATTTGATTTGTTTCGTACTTTGTTGAGCTATGACACTAACAGTTGGGTGGAGTGGAATGTATGTTTGATGTATTTTTGATAGGCCATAAGATTTGAGGCATATAAATATTTTTTTTCCTTAGGATTATTTTTTTTGTCATCATCAATAAGACATTTGCTAATGAAGTACATCGTTCTGTTTTCTTCAAGTCAAGTAATAATATCTCTTTTTGTTTTAAGATTTAGCAGATCATGTGTGGCATTCCCATTGCGAAAATGGATTTTCAACTTTTTATTAATGCCCGCATGCATTCCTTTTGAAAATTTTATTAACAAAGTAGAAACAGCTCTTAATAATACAGATTCATCAAAAGCAGAATTTGCTAAAAGTTATATCTGCAATATTCTTTGAAGATCATTAGAACCTAAAAGTAATCTAACTTAGGGTAAAACATTAGCTTTTAAAAATGTTAAATCATATTATTATAAAATAGTTTTTTTTTTTTTTTTTTTTTTTGCGGACTAAAAAAAATGTGCTATTATTATGAATGAATTCATATATAAAAATAAGACCCTGGATCTGATAAGTGATAGAGCTCATATTAAAACAAAAAAAGGTTATATCAATTATAAGAACAACTAACACCCTTCCCTTATTAGCAAACGTCTCATTGACGATGATCTAGAAAAATAAAATTGTCCTTTTAGAAAAGAATCACTATATGTTCTAAATGATACATCCTCCAAAAAATTCATAAAGCAGATATTGAACATCAAGCAATCACATAGAATCACCTATCATGCCTTATCATTATATGCCACGATAAAATAACAACCAATTATTCCCTCTATAGAGTCATATATAAATCACAAGATTATCAATAATTTAAAAATCACATTAAACTATATTCTTGTGAACATTGATGTCGGTTCACTGTTTAACAACATACCAATATATATATATATATATATATATATATATATATATATATATATATATATATATATATATATATATATATATATATATATATATCAAAATACAGTAAGTTCACATAAATTATATTATTTTTAGAAGTACTTTTGACTATACATCTTGTAGTCTTTATTAACTATGTTACATAGTATATAATTATTAAATAATGTATATATATATATATATATATATATATATATATATATATATATATATATATATATACTGATTTAAATATTACATATATTGTGGACCATGCGATTGGGGAACAAAAAATTGAATTACTTTCTAATACATATTAATATCCTATATCCCTGCATTGTGTTAACTTTGGAAATGGGGGAGGATTGAAAATTCCTTTTCAATATTAACAATGATACCATAACATGTTCTATATGTAGGAAAATTATGCATCCTGATAGATAAAAAAAAGATATTATGTCATCACCATACAGTCCGAATCTTCTCTGTAATTAAATTACTTCTCTTGATGGCTTTATTACTCCCAATGACATCAGCTCTAAAAAAAGAGATGAAACACTTAAGTATTTTTTCACTAACAAATACTTACAAGTCCATCACCGTAAATAGGATAATGCAAAAATCAACTGTTACAAACAAACAAAAATTAGCAAATGCTTCTAAACAAACATCCATTCTTTATATAAAAAAGAATCACAGTTGAAATTATACAAATGACAAAAGTTTAATAGCATTCTTACCAAACCTATATATTTTATCCCTCTGGCAACAGAATGAATCTACTATATTACATATGACATCTATCTGACACCAATGGACAGGCGTTTGTGTTAGAATAGATGAACACATTAACGCAGTGAATAAAAAAACTCTCAACATCTTCAGTACGTCTGGCCACATCCAACAATCATCATTAAACAGTTATTGAGGGAAGTATAAAAATATATTTAATTTTTTTTTTAAAAAAAGGGAAGAAATTGTATGCAAACAACATAATTATAATATTATTATCCAGTTGACGGTAAGTGATATCTTGACGAAACGTACAGTATTATATTTTCATTTTCTTTTATTAAAGACCCGGTTTCTCCCCGATAACAAGATCTAAAAAACCTTTTCTGCCTGTAAAAAAATTATTGCGAGTATTAACACTTTATATGGATGATGCATTTAAGCAACATAGATCATTTGAAAGAACGTGGAGCAAGAAATCTACGCTGCCTTGCGATTTAATCTTCTTTTTAGCATGCAGAGATAATAATGGCATTTCTGTATGTTGTAAAATTAGTTGTATCACTAAAAATGATAATATTGATACGATTTTAAAAAGAACAATTAGAAACATATTTTTTTTTGGTATTAGAGAGATTGTCTATAATTATAATCATCGATCAATTTGGATTACATATACCTTGTATCAAGAAAAGACATTTTTATCGTAGGATGCTTTTGAGTTTACCATCAGAAAATAATTAATAACTCATTTTTAATTATTAATAGGCAGAAAAGAAAAGAAAATTATTTTAATCATATAAATCAGTAAAGTTATCCTTTCAAGTATAAATAAGTTTTTTAACCTTTCAAAACGAAATCTTTCGAAAATTAAACATTGTTGTGAAAAAGATTTTAAATTTGCATTAACAAACGTCAAGTATTTACAGTTTTTTTCTTTGTCATTCATTAGACAAGAGATTATTTATTTAATAAATAATGTTAAAAGCGGATAGAAATCAGTCTCCATCTTACATGGGAGAGCTGTATTGAAAATTCCACTACAGAAGCATTATTCATTAAATCTGGATTTATTTCTTGAAATAATTTTTAACAAGGAATATCTATAATGTAGATTAATCAAAAGCTGCGCTTGCTATAGCAAATCAGCAATATATATATTTTTAAATATCATCAGTGCATAAAAGTAACATAACTAAGGGTCAAAAAGTAGCTCTTAAATATTAAATCAGATAGTTTTGTAATAGTACTCCCATCAGACAAGGTAATACATTCTCATTATAGATCATGATGTTTATAAAAATAATTCCTGAATCAGTTAAATCATAAAGATTGTATTGACACAAAAAGGGTATATCACTTATATTAAGAATATAATTAAATAGTAATTAGAATGTGACCTATTGATGCCAAAAATACATAAATAGACATTCCATTCAATCTTCTTTTAATGGGATTGGTTCACCAACTCAGGCCTTCGCGTTATAGTAGTAAATCAGGCCTTTGCGTTATATGTAGTAAATCAAATACAGTAAAACTATTTTAACTTCTATGAAATCATATAAAAAATATAGCTCTCTTTATTTTTTTATTATTAGAAGTGTAAAATTACTTCAAACCAAATTTTTGTATGTTCTTATGTTGTTTCATTGTTTATTAACATACCGATCGATGAGGAATTAGATTTATCATTTAATCATTAGGATTTAGTCATATATCAGCTAAATACTGAATTTATAGTACGTTATTTATTTCAATGATCAATTCTACAAACAAGGAATTCGAACCCCACTTTCATCTCCCATTTTCAATGTTTTTATCAGTTGATTCGTGTAAGATTCGACACATGGACATTATATAAATAACCTATTTGTCTCAGCTACATCGAATCAATAATATTTGTTGCTTGATCACATGTGTAACAATATTAAAGATTTCTTAATACCTTATTTAATGATTCATTTAGCATATTCCCAAATTAGATTCGTTATTGAAATGTAGAATGATGACTTTTTTACGTTTTCGTTTATATAATTAACAAATATAACTTAAAATCTTCTATAACAAAATCAATTGTTGCATGAACATTTTTATTTCTTAATACATCTATATTAGAAAAAGCGATAAAACATATGTGGTATCATATTAATAAACGGTTACCATACCATCACTATAAATAAGGCAAAGTAAAAAGTTCCCAAAAGTAAAAAGAAACAAATGCTTTTTCCAAGAATATACATTCCTTATATAAAAGGAACCTGAAATTGAATGGATATTGAGACACACGCAACATGAAAGAAGATTCTCCACTGAAGAAAATTTAATTGCAATTTAACCAAACTTAAGGATTTAATCCCTCTGAAATTTTAAGATCTATATAAGATTCCATGTGGCATGTGTCCAGCCACATACATATGAAGTATACATAGTAGTTGACAATAACACATTACTGCAGTGAAATAAACTCTATGTTATCTGCCCATGCTCTCAATGTTTTAGATACTTATCATCGCATAGATTTTTCAAATACAAAAATCATATCCTCATATAACAATCATCATTAAAACATATTGAGAATGGCTATAGACATATAAAAAATTGCATTTTGAAATATAATAATAAGAAAAATACCTATATGAACTTTTCTCATTCACATAAATAAAATTAAAAAAAAAAACACTATCAAATTTAAGTCAACTCTTCAACAATCATGCAATACTATATTTAAAGCAAACATGATTATTATTTTCCTAGGTGAGGCTTGCATTATTTTGCCCAATTGTCAGGTTTCATTTTTATTTAATTTTTTTAAACATATGTGTTCCTAAAATACTATATATATATATATTAAACATATGTGTTCCTAAAATACTATATATATATATATTAATTCGATGTCTGTATTTTTTCACATCAATATACATAATCGTGTAATTGAATATGTATAAATACAAGCTTATAAAAGTAATGTCACGTTATAAATGACTTGCTTTTTTGATTATGATAATTAGATAAACGTAAAGTATAATTTTAAAATTTTTATCTACTTAGGAGGCTTTCAACTATCATCATTGTCTTTGTCAGCTAACACTATGAAAGACTAACGTTCCCACAATCCCATGATTTTAATGTTTGCTACCTGTCTGTTAATTAAGTCATGTTTGTATTTCTATATTAGCATAGCTTCCTTTATTTTTCTTTTGTTGTTATTTTTTTTAATTTGCAATATTTTTACATTATTATAATTGAAGTTCAATCCATAAATACACGATTTATTATGGTTATAATAAATGGATGCTGAAACATTATTATTCATTTTGCAATTTTGTTTCTTTTTCTGAACCCTTTTTAATAACAGAAATCGCAATTTAGTTATTTTTTCCAATGTACATCTTGATTACCCTAAATATACACTACCACACCTATATATCCATTTATAAATGATGCAATAAATGGTTACATAGGCGTGGAAGAGGATATTTAGGGGAATCAAGATGAACGTTGGAAAAAAGAAATAAGAAGCACTTGCTGTTATTAAAACGGGTTCAGAAAACAAAATTGCAAAGTAAATAATAATATTTCAGTATCTGTTTATTATGACCATAATAAGTCATGTATTTATGGTTTTAACTTCAATTATAATAATGTAAAAATATTGCAAATTAAAAACAATAACAACAAAAGCAAAGTAAATTAAGCTATGATAATATACAAATACAAACCAGACTTAATTAACAGACAGACATCAAATGTTAAGATCATGGAATTGTGGAAAGGTTAGCCTTTCAGAGTGATAGTTGACAAAGACCACAACAATAGCTGAAATTGCTACTAAATGAATAATTTTTTTAAAGTTATACTTTATGTATATCTAATTACTGTATATATATATATATGTGTGTGTGTGTGTGCTTGTGTGTTGTAATAGAATAAATTACTAATTTGACTCTACTTTGATTCACTATGGAGACTCAGAATAATGTCCAACTATAGCTTAGCTCAGTATGTGTGTGTGGGGGGAGGAGAGTTCCATAATATGTAAATGCAAATAAAATACAGGAGGAAATATTATGAACCAATAAGAGTAAAATATCTACTTGCTTTTGCAATAAATAAGTAGTTGAAACTGATAAAGTTCCATCCATCTGAACTAACAAGTTATAATTCAAGTTTAGCTCCTCCCATCGTCTAAATGCATTTCTGACTAATCACTGTACTGCTCTTTAATAAGTCAAACTAATGTTATGGCACTAATCAGTTTTTACTGTATGATAAGTTTAAGTTAAATAAAACAAAGACATTGCACTAATTAACTTTTACTATATGGTAATTTTAAATCAAATGACTAAATTAATATTTACATTGAAACAATAAGGAAGATCTCAGGGTTTTATCACATAACTTATTTAAAAATTCATACTATAGTACAGCTACCAATTACCATCATAATAGTTAATGACATAAAATTGAGTATTGTTCTAATGAGATAGCAATTAGAAACTAAATAAATAGGATACATTTTTATTTCTAATCATTATCCAAAGAATAACTAAGCACATAAACTTTCCCAGAAGTTCATCAAATAATTAAGCATTTCATATAATGTCTGAATCGAAAAAGGAATATCATCAGATCTGAACATGTTCATTATTAAACTCATGAAAGAGTCCAAATATATGATATTGGATATGTAGGTGTGGAAACTAAAAATATGAATGCATTTAAAAGACCAACTCTCACACAGTTTAAAATAAATAAAACATTTATTACATTATGTAATCAAAATAAACATTTTTATACTTTCACTTCACAGATATATGTGTTCTTAGCCAGTTCCAATATTTTTATTGAACAATCTAACATTGTAGTAATTAAACATTAAAATAAATATTTTGTCCTTTTGTTTCATCTATATACGTATTATCAGCTGATTCTAATATTCGTTGTTAAATATTTACTAACAAACTAATGTTGGAGCAATTAAATATTAAAACAAACATTTTGTACTTTTACTCCATAGATATGTGTGTTACCAGCCAATTATAACATTCTTTGTCAACCACCAGCACTGGGTTAATTAATCAATGCAATATGGATCTAAACATGTGAGTTAGAGAGGTCATACTATCCTTTATAAGTCAATTGAACAATTCTATTAACTAGCTATATCTTTCTTTCGGTTTTTCCTTTTCTTTTTGTTCATTCATTCAAGATGAGGATGAATCATTTTGAGGATTAGATGATTTAAAATTTAAATTGAGTTAACATGATATGACTTGAAATATCTACCCAAGACTTACAAACCCAGTGATAAATTTGTTCCATCTCTCTAGAATCAACAGTATTTCATGCGTGTTTCTCTATTATGCCACTTATAATAATATAATCAACATAGCTATATCTCATCGGTTTGCTTATGAAATTAAAAAATAAAATATCATAATATGGATAATGTTATAGACCAACCAACGACTTTGGTACTACTTCTGCTTAGATGCTCTCTAAAAAAAAATAATCCTAACATTTATTTTAATTGACAAACTATATTACATATAGCTATGACTATACGATGGAAAAACATTCCAAAATGGACACATGAGAGACAAGAAGATCTTTTTAAGTCTACTAATTGATATTTCATTATTCATATTATTCCAGATAATTTATTTAATCCTAAAATATTATAAATGATTATATATTGTATCATAACCCTTGTTTACATTAACAGTTATAGAGCTTTTGTTCCTGAGCTCGATTCAAGCATAATGATCTATTATATAAAAGGAGTTTTGATCCTCGATTGATGCATGGGAGATATCCTTTAATATTCATGCACTACATTTTATTTAATTTAGTATTTGTTAAAAAATAATTATATTTGTCCAGTACATTAATGATTGGGGCCAGAGTATTGATGTTAGTTAGGAGATTTTAATATCTCAACATTATTTGACATATTGTTGTAGTGTGGTGGAGTAGCACATAAGTATGTACATCCAGATAATTATTGTTTATATTTCTGCCCTAGTGTTGGCAGTGGTGAAATAATTACCATTATCTATAAGGAACAACTTTCAAATCCAGTTACAATATTGACTGTTAATTTATTTTTATTGTTGATCTTTCATGATGATGAATGGTTATTTATTTTGGATAATTCTGGTAACCATACTTATAGTTATGTGCTGATTTCTCAGACTAATTCCTTTTATATTAAATTTTGTATTTTGTTGACTTGGCTTTGATGTTCATGAACACCAGCACTTGAGATTTATCCTGAAGAACCTGTTCCATTACAATACACACATTCTTATGATTTGAGAAAGGGGACGCTCTGAGGAAGGTACTTGATATTGTACTGAAACATCAACATTTAGCTTTTTCACTACACGGAATATCCCGTAAATAATAATAATAATAATAATAATAATAATAATAATAATAATAATAATAATAATAATAATAATAATAATAATAATAATAATAATAATAATAATAATAATAATATATATATATATATATATATATATATATATATATATATATATAACTATCCAAAGAACTAATCTTTACAAAAATTCTTCTATAATCATGGTTTCCCTTGTTTAAAAAATTGACCATTTCAAGTGAAATTCAACAAAACATGCCAAAAATATATACCAAACAAAACAGATTTTCCATCATTCACTTCAAATACTAACTTTTTTTCATATCAAAGGATATCTTCAAAAGATTGATGGCATCAAATTCAAAATATTTTATGATTAATGTTTCTTTTATTCTTGTTCTCCAACAATTTTTTATATAAAGTATAACCTATTTATTGGCAAATAATATTTTGTCATCTGTATTCAATTCATGAATATATAAATCCTTCATATATTTATTTTTAACCCTACATATATGAATTTCAGCCCTTTCATTAACACTTAATTTACTCTGACCTATATTAATTTTATGACAACTGCAAGAAATCTTATAAGTTATGGCAGGAATAGATTTGAAATCAATTATCTGTTTCAAACATTTTAGTAATGAATTTAAATTTAGTCCTTTCTTCCAAGCTACTTTCATACCATCCAATAAAAAATATCTTATAATTCAACTCACTAATTGATTACTTATTTGGCAAAAAATAAACTCTTTATTCTCACTAACACTTAAATCTCCATTATCAACAAATTTACAGATATTTTTATTAAATATAATATTCCTAATAAAGTTATTATTATATCCTAAGTTAATATAATCAGAAGCAAATTGACTCCTCTGAAGGTAACTATTATTTTCTAAATTATTAAGCCTTCTGTTCCCATAACAAAAATTCAATAATGTATCTTATGGGGAAAAAGGTTGATAACTATCTGACTTTATCATATTTTTAATTTTTTTTCTTTAATGAAATGACTACAAATATAAAACATCATCAACTTTACCAACACTTAAATCTAAAAATGTCACCTTAGCAAATTCAAATATACCGCCCTCCCCAATAGTTAATTTAATATTAGAATCAAAACCATTCAATCCATCTAAGAAATTCTCATTTCATCTTTCTGTATAACAAACAAACAATTATCAACATACTTGACAAATAATTTTAAAGAAACAGAAAAATTATGAATAACATTACTCTCTAATTAATCAATATAGACAGAGCATATTAAAGGAGAAATAACATAACCAATAACCCAACCCTCTTTTTCTAACAACAATAGCAATTCATGAATAACCTTAATCTTATCTTCAGAAATCTAATCATTTTTTTAAAACATTAAAAAACACATTAATTCTTTTTAATCCTATCAACTGCTTGATACATGTTTTCAATATCTACACTACCAAAAACACAATCTTCTTTTAAAACAAATCCATGAATTTTATTATATGCTTCAAAGGAAAAAATACACAAAAATGTCCTAAATTTATATAACTCTTAAAAAAAGTATTGCATGAAATTTTGAAATTTATCAACAATCCTCTCTGTATAATTTTACAGAGAGGATTGTAAAATTAAAAATACACCTTAAATGAAAATTATCTTTATGAGATTTCAAATTAAAGGAAACCTTTGTAACAAATAAATCACAATGATAACAATTTAAATAAGTAGATCTATATAAAAAATATTTACCATAATGTTCATAATAAAACAGTTTTTAGATTAAAAATAATTAAAAAGAAAAGAAATCTAGGTAGGTCTACTTATTGTTATCCTAGTAACTTATTGACTCGAACGGTTCTCTTTAATTTGAAATTATTTTCGTTTAAGGTATATTTTTGATTTTACATGATATATTTTTGATACAATTTCAAAATTTCTTACATTTTTTAATAATTGTATAAATATACGTGCAATTTGTATATCTTCTTCTTTTGAAGCATATGATAAAAGCAATGGATTTGTTTTAGAAAAAAAAATCAATTTTTAGTAGTTTAGATGTTGAAAACATGTATCAATCAGATGATATGAGAAAAAGCATTAATGTGTTTCTTAATGTTTTTTTAAAAAAATGTATACTTTCTGAGATAAGATTAAGATTATTTATGATTTGCTATTGTTATTAGAGTGTACTATGTATATTGTGTATTATGATGGTGGTTCATAAAGTTAACGAGGGTTGCATTATTGATAATGTTATTTCTTCGTTAATATTCTCCGTCTATATTAATTATTTAGAGAGCAGAGTTATTACTAATTTTTCTGTGTCTTTAAAATTATTTGCTATGAATCCTTGGTGATTGTTTCTTTGTTATATACGAAGATAAATTGAAGAATTTTTAGATATATTGAGTGATTTCGATTCTAATAATAAATTTATCATTGAGGGAAAATCATAAGAATTTGTTAAATTAAATTTTTTAAATGTAAGTATATTGATAATGTTTCATTTTGTAATTATTTCATTAAAGAATAAAAAATTAAGAATATAATTAAGCCACATCATTATCAACCTTTAATTTATAAGAGACTTTCTTTATCGAAATTTTGTTGTAGGAATAAAGACTTAATAATTTTAAAAGTAATAGTTATATTAAGAGGAGTAAATTCGCTCGTGACTACATTGAGTTAGAATATAATAATGAGTTTATTAGGAATATATATATATATATATAAACAACCATTATCAATCCACTGTAGGATGAAGGTCTCTCCAAGTTTAATCCATCTTATATATATATATATATATATATATATATAAGATGGATTATTTTGAATAGTAATATATATATATATATATATATATATATAATTATTCAAAACAATACAATAATTAATACAGTAACAATATTTTAAACAAATATATACCAATTTAATAGAAGTACTTTCAACTATCTATGTAGTCGTTGTCAACTAGACTCAAATTGTATTAGAAAAAACCGTTACAAATGTAAACAAAAGCAATACGTCATACATCAATTTTCCCACAATTCATTAATTTTTATATTGGCTGTCTGTCTATTTATCAACTGTTGCTTTTCACTTTTTATTAACATAGCCTCTTTAATTTTGCGTTTATTATTATTTCTTTCAATACACAGAATTTTAATTTTATTAAAATCAAAATCAAAACCATAATTACATGTTACATTATGATCAAAAAATACTGATGGTGATACATCATCATTTCTAACATTCTCTTGTCTTGATTTTTGCACTCGTTTATATAATAACAAATGCTCCCTTGATCTTTTCTCTAATGTACATCGAGATTCCCCAATATAAGCCTTTCCACAAAAACATAGCCATTTATATATTGCACAACTTTGATTTAAAATACCACACCTATTTTTTGAATTATTTATTAATCTATTTAAATTAGGAGTACTACTCCTAATTTAAATAGATTAATAAATAATTCAAAAAATAGGTGTGGTATTTTAAATCAAAGTTGTGCAATATATAAATGGCTATGTTTTTGTGGAAAGGCATATATTGGGGAATCTCGATGTACATTGGAGAAAAGATCAAGGGAGCATTTGTTATTATATAAACGAGTGCAAAAATCAAGACAAGAGAATGTTAGAAATGATGATGTATCACCATCAGTATTTTTTGATCATAATGTAACATGTAATTATGGTTTTGATTTTGATTTTAATAAAATTAAAATTCTGTGTATTGAAAGAAATAATAATAAACGCAAAATTAAAGAGGCTATGTTAATAAAAAGTGAAAAGCAACAGTTGATAAATAGACAGACAGCCAATATAAAAATTAATGAATTGTGGGAAAATTGATGTATGACGTATTGCTTTTGTTTACATTTGTAACGGTTTTTTCTAATACAATTTGAGTCTAGTTGACAACGACTACATAGATAGTTGAAAGTACTTCTATTAAATTGGTATATATTTGTTTAAAATATTGTTACTGTATTAATTATTGTATTGTTTTGAATAGTTATATATATTTTATTATAATTGGAATACAGACATTGATTAATAATTTATATATATATATATATATATAACATTTAAATGTTAATTAGAATGATTTCTATGCCATATAAGTCATTAATTAGTAAATTGATTTATAAGAGTATTTTTTTAGTAAATTGATTTGTAAAAATAGTTTTTTTATTAGATGTTATGAAAATGGCTTGGAAGAAAGGCTTACATTTTAAATTTATTACTAATTAATTCATAACAATTAATTGATTGCAAATCTATTCCTGGTGTATTTTATAAGATTCATTGCAGTTTTCATAAAGTGAATACAGGTCAGTTTAAATTAAATCATAATTAAAGGGTTAAAGTTAATAAGAGTAGAGTTAAAAATAAATATAATAACTTATTTTTGTATAATCATTAACTGAATATAGGTCGTAAAATATTATTTGACAATACAGAGGTTATGATTTATTAAAACATTAAATTAAATAAAAGAGTAAAATAAACATTGATGATAAAATATCTTAAGACTATCAATCTCATAAAGACATCCTATAATGCAAAAAGAAGTTGGGTTTTCAAGTGAATGGTGGGAAAGTATTATACATGTGATATGTCTAGATGAATTTCACTTGAAAACATTTATTCGTTAATAGATGAAACCATGGTTTTGGAATAATTTTTGTAAACTTTAGTTTTTTTGGCAAGAATTACAATAATATATGAATTTTTTATTTATCTATAATTACAAGTATAGTGTTTGGAAGTATTTAATTATATATATAAGGGATTTCAACTCATATATTCATTCTTTCAACAGCTATCCACTGCATCTTGTACAATCAATGCACATTACAACATATATGTGAGAAAAATAAGCGACCTCCATACAGATATTGTGTGCTGAACCATCATTCATTAATTGGTCCAGATCATTATTTCCCACACACATATATAACCAGAGCTGTTTATATTAAAGTATAAAATCTTTAAACATTAGTGTATAGACATCAATCTTTTCCACCATCCAAATCTTGATCTATCTATGTCAATGGGAATCTGATAATCTGATAATGAAACATTCAAAACTCGTGTTGATGCCAATATTATTATAATATCCATGTTGATTTTAAGTCACTCTGGCACTTCATGCAAAGACCTCAATATGTCCGTTTAAATACACAAAAGAGGGGTCGACAGAATACAGGCTCTGAATATGTAATATTTATATAGTATATTGTCCACATACTGAACCTAATGCATTTAGAAATGGTTTAAACTCAGACTTGCAACTGAGGATTTGAGTGTTCTGAAAATTAAAGGGTGGTGAAGATTAAAGCATACCCATTAAATTTTGAATATTTGTATTTTTAATATACATTGAGCATTGATTATATATATATGTGTGTGTGTGTGCGTGTGGGGGGGGAGATAATGATCAGGATCAATGGATGAGTGCTCATTTGGCAAGAAATACCTATATTGGGGATCATTTAGTAAATTGGTTGTATAAGATGGAGAAGATAATTGTTGTGAGCTGCAATTTGAGTTCAAATCCTTTCTAATTACATTAGTTTCATTATTCTTGATCCTTATTGCAAACATGTAAAACAATATCTTCAAACACATTCACAATGACATGCACAACTGTATTACATTAATTTCAGATGACAAAAATATAAAATATTTTTTCCAAACCAATGTTTATTACTCAACATTTATATTGGGCTCATAGTACAGGCTATGTTAAAAGAAATGAAAACAAAATAAAAATTATAAAATTTCAGTCATCTCTTCTCCCGCTTCATATGAATGATCATTGTTAATAATATTCACTGACATGCAAGTAATAATATTTTTTTCTTATAATAGATATTATTTTAATAACATAATTACATTTACAATCCAGCATTTGCATATGTAAATTATTTTGCTAGTGTTAAACAATTTAATACAAATGCATACAATGCTAATGATATAGCATAACCTATTAGTATTATCAAAATCTGTTATTATATAGCGCTGAAAATTTTGAAATTAGTAAAGGGGAGGTCAAAGCAAATTCGTTTTGTTCAATATTTCCCTCTTTTAATTCCAATACATTTCTGTAAAAATAGGACAGAAACAATTTTAGATATTTTTAATTATCGATAAAGCTTTTAAAATTTAATAATTCAAAATATTTTATCTGCTTTCCAGATAACACAATTCACTTTCAAAAAAACAAAAAACAAAAACAGATTCTGGTTGAATTGAATTTTCCATTGTTCTATATATTCAGGCACATACTTCCATGCATCCGTGTTCAAAATTTTTATTTTAGCAATTAAGAAATGTATTTAATTTAACTCTAATTTTAACAATGAATATTTAGAGTTACTGTATACATTATTACAGATCATGTTGTTTGTCCTTTTTTTTAAAATAATTTAAAAAGTAATATATATATATATAGCTATCATTACCACAATTTAAAAGGGTGTTAACGTGAAACATATAAAATATAGTTTTCAAACAAATTTAAAGAAATATGTTTCAATATGTTTTTTTCAAATAATTGTTTTTCAATCGCTATGAAATTATTATTAATATTATAAGCTGAATAATTATTTTATGATCCTTCCCACCTAGTAAATTTTCTTAAGGGTTTTGGAATGTATTTTAACAATAATAAAATAACATTTTTTTTTTTTTCAAAAATTGATTTCATCAATATAATAATAAATAAGATTATATAAAAATAAACATGTTTTTGTTTTAAAAAAAGTAAACAAAAAATGAGAAATTATATATGTAATATTTTATTAATTCTTTAAGCGATGTTAACCTTTTCTTTTCTAAAGTTAAAAAAAATGATTATATACTACAATTTAGTCATGTAACTTAAAACGCTACATGGTCATTAAGTACTCACTTAAACTTTCTCTGAATTCTGCAATATTTAAATTATTTTTTATCATTTTATATTTCTTGTGCAAAATGTCATATTTGTAAAATATCACAGACTTCTATTTTTTAAATTAATTATGGTAGTTCGTATGAGATTATTTTTAGCAATCAAGTATAAAAGTAATGCTATGAATACCACTTTGTCTCAACAGTGAATCAAAGAAAGAGATAATCCGATGGATTTTTATTTAGGCATTCATGGTTTCTTTTCAATTTAGCAGTTATTTTAAATAGCGTTGAAGTTTTCGTGATCCTTCCCGGTGCTGCGTTGCTGATCTTTGGTTGTTATAGAGAGAAATCTGACTACTTTCTAATTCTGGAAAAACGTCAAATAATAATCGGAACCCTGTTGGCCCCTTTGCTAGATGACCCTGGCCTTGTCCTTCCATTCAGATATTTGTTTAAAATAAGGTTCCTTTCTAATAAAAAAAAATAATATTTAACAATAAGTATTGTATATTAGATATTAGGCATTGTATATGAAATATTATGCAAACAGAACTTTAGGTAATTGTAATTTATCAAAAAATAAAAATAATTTTATAATAAGGGAAATACATATAAATAAAAGATCAACAGAGTAAAAGAATAAAAAGTTTTTGCAGGTTGTATGTCTATCACATTTCAATATATGGTGATAACTAACCATTTTTTCACTTTAGTACAATATAAACTATTAATGACAATAGTCGCCACACTTATGCTCTTTATCACATATCCTACTTTTCATTTGCTCTTGTGGAAATGCCTGTAACTTACTAAGCAGATAGTTTTCAATTATAAGTATAATTTAGAGAAAAATTATATATGTATAAAAAAAAAAAAAAACACATTGCAAAAAAGTAAAAGTAAAACAGTAAAAGAAATCATCATCATCATCAACCATTATCATTCTACTGCAGGATGCAGGTCTCTCCAAGTTCAATCCATCTTCTCCGAACATTAGCTGCTCTTTTCCGCATCACCCCTGCACACTTTCTTATTCCATCCATCTCACATGTAGTCTGTCTCTTGGTCTTTTAAAACCTCTTGGAATCCAGTTTAAGATTTCAAGTGTCCATCTATTATCATCTCTTCTAGCAATATGTCCAGCCCAAGTCCATTTCATTATTTTAATTTTCCAGTGAGGTCAATAACACATGTTTGTTCTCTTACCCATATTTTGCGTTTTTGATCTCTTCTTGTTACGCCTAACATGCATTTATCCATACTTCTTTGAGTGGTCTGAAATCTTTGTATTGCTCTTCTATTAAGTGTCCAAGTCTCAGATCCATAAGTAAGAACTGGTAAAACACCTTTATTAAAAATCTTTCTTTTCAAACACATAGGCATATTTCCTTTTAGTATCAAGTTATTTCTACCAAAGGCACTCCAACCATGATTAATTCTGTCATTAATTTCATCCATTATGTTTCCATCTGTATTAATACTCTGACCAAGGTATTTATAGCTGTTAACTTCCTCTAACTCATCACAATCAATCTTGATTTTCATATTTTGAAAAAATCCATTGAACATTACTTTAGTAGATATAACATTTATCTTTAGTCCTACTTTCCTACTTTTATCTGAAAACTACCGCAACATTTCTTGCAGCTCTAAAGCGTTATTTGCTAAAACAACTACATCATATGCGAAATCTAAATGACTTAAATAATCTCCATTTACTTTCACTCAATTAGCTTCCCATTTTAACACACAAAATACTTCTTGCAGCAGTGATATAAAAATTTTGGAGATATGGACTCACCCTTCCTTATATTATTCTCAATGGTTACTTTTCTAATATCATTATGTAATCTAAGTGTTGCTGTCGCATTTTTATAAAAAAAAAATTAAAATATGACACTATCTTGGATCTATAACTTGATGATCGAATGCTTTAATCACTCAAGAAATGTTTATAGAATCAAATACCTTTTCATAATCTACAAATCCAATGCATAATAGCATACTAAAACCATTTTTAAATCTAACTTGTTCTTTTGGTTGGTGAAAATCCAATATTTTCTGTAGACGAGTTGTAAGTATCTTGGTAAAAAAGAAATATAATTGCTTATATACATGTACATGACTGATATCTAGCAGAGATACCTACAAAACAGACATGAGATACTGCTTGCAACAACAGATACGACAATAAAATAAATTTGATTATTTATTATAATCATTATATATATATATATATATTGAATATTTGTAAATATAGTAATCAAATATTAAAAATTTTATCCACTTAGGAATTACGTATATTGCTTTGAAAAAAATAGACATCGAATAATGTGTGTATATATTTCAAATTATATATTAGCTGCAAATGCATATATATATATATATATATATATATATATATATTTGCAGCTAATATATAATTACAATTGGCAGATATTAAGCATTCAGAATTATACATGCATTGGACCAATATACTAACAAACATTCTACAACACAAAACAGACCTTTATTCTACAAAATAATAAATTATTTATATAAAAAATATGAAAAGCATTATATAGTTAGAGCTTTTAGAAAATATCTTTGGAATTTCATATTTACAATTAAGTAGAGTCTAAATCCAAGGAATTTGTATGTATCATAGCATAAAATAGTCTGCCATTCTATTTTATTTATTCAAAAAAAAAATGAAAATATTACATAGTTACATATGACCTCTGCAGTTTCATATATAATTAAGAATGGTGGCATTCTAAGTCTTCGCAGTTATATATATATATATATTGTAACCGACTAGACTTTTACCTGATATGAAAATAGGTAAGTTAGGTTACCACAATGAATAAGAGAGTCTATCTTTGATTCTTGTACTTATATATACCACATACACTTTAATTTCATTCTTAGGAGAGGAAAGGTTAAGAATTAAATAAATATTAAATATATACCTAAACCCACTTTGTCCATGCTGTCTTTTGTTTTTGTTATTTCGATGTTTCAAACACATGAAGAATCTACATAATCATCTAGTTAAACTTCTATTAATATCACTTAAAATACAACTAGATGTAAACATATATAGGTGTTAATGATAGGTGTGAATATATAAAATTATATGTAAATGTTCAAAAATATTTATAAGTATGTGCAAAAATATGACTCATTGAATAGTGAATTTAGAAAATTACACCAACAGTATTTAATTTAGCATTTGAATATATTGAACCAGACCCTATAATGGAAGTTGTTTAATTGGGTTTAAACCTTATTTAGCATAATTTCAAATTTTATATTTTTAATACAATGTGAACGATCAGCTCTTCAAGTATAGTAGAGAATACCATTGATAGCAGAGCCATAAATGATATCCTTGTTTGGACTGAGCTATGCAAAGCATGTCCTGAGCATATTTCCAGATTGTGGCCCTTCTGACTGCTAGATTCAAACCCCTGCCATTCAAAGCATTTTATTTGTTTAGAGGTACACTTCAGATGCCAGCTAGTCATAATTCATAATTAGCATGTTTGGATAACAGACCCACTATCCAGCACTGAAAATATCCCATGATTAGCTCACCTTCTGTCTCAGGGTCCTGCATATTTATTTAACACATAAAATAACTCTACATTAAATTACTGGTGATGCAGTGACAAGAGAGAAAGAGAAAATAGACAAAATGAAAATTAAAGCAAATATTAATATTTAATTAAACACACATATATTTAACACACTATAAAGATTTGACATAAGAAATATATAAATGAATTTAAGTTATTCTTATAATAGTCCATTAATTATAGTTCATTTATTTAAAATAAAGAGTCTAGACTGTGATCATAATATATTTTAAAATATCATTACCTAGGTTTTCATGATCGTCAGTTTCCAACCTGTTGGTGTTTTGTTCTCCACCAGTGGTTTCAGGGCTTTTCTTCTGGGTTAATGTCAAATAATGAGAGATAGAGAGCATGTGGTAGCTTTTACTTCATAATCTCAGTGTTGGTTCTAGGTCCTGATTCAGCAGAATACTTGATGACTGAGAACAGGGGGCATCAAACTTTGTCAGACACTTCTATCACTTATGCAGCCTCTCCATTAATGTTGACCACGGCAGTAATGATTGCCTTACTATTAAATTTATAATTTTCAAATATTATGCATTCTTTAGAAAGATCATAAACTTTGGACTAATAACAAATTGATGACTGGAATAATTTGGTCACAAAATGCAGACCAGACTATATATTGTACCAGTTACAATTGTCTGTTCATCTAACAAGAGCTACCATCTAGGCAAATGTACCTCGAATCCAATCATGTGCAAGATACATAAGTCAAGAACAATCATGAATTCTGCCCTCTTGCCTATTTCCCAGACCTATCCCATTATGAACAACATTTCTGATGATAAAAAATACAATTTTATTTATACCCATTCCGAAGCAACAGTGGAGAAACAAGAGACCTACAGGGAATTGCGATGTTATGAGGCCTCGAACTCCAACCCCAAACATAGTGAAATAGCAAAAGTATTATAATTATACCCTTCATATAATTTATTAATAAAGCTAGGGATTGACCTAAGGTCAGTGGAAATCAGCTACATATAATGCAATCTAATTAATGATGTGTATGCATAAATGATGAGGCAAAACAGGCTTAAACAATAATTATATAGTTAATAATTTATTACTATTGATTAAAATGAATAAACATAAGTAATTGGACAACAGTAGCAAATCTATTTATATATAAAGTCAACACCAATATAATTATGGGTTTCACTTTGTTAATGCTGATTTGCGCTTTGAAGGAGTTACATAACAAAAGAGCAAATCTGCAATTATATATTACAATTCAAACAATGTACCAATATTCAAGAGATGCAGCTTAATATGCTAAATGGAGATATATAAATTTTACCATATTATATAACGTGGACGCTATGATTATTTTTATGAAAACTCATTGACCTTAAAATAGATAGAAGGAATATGTTGTACATAACTTTGTTAAGCATCATTTGAACCACATTTGAAAATAGTTATTAATCTACATCATTTACTTCAATAATAATTGGAGCTTAAAATGTTTAAACTGCATAGTTATTTCGATTTATTTTATTCTATTCTTTTTTATTAGAAAAGATTGACTTAGCATTACTCGTTAGCGCACTCACACTTTCATAATGAGAGGGCACGTAGCTTAAACAAGCTTTAAAATGACATTAACTAACTTTTAATAGAAACGAAAACATGAGACAGATTCAGACATCATGGCATTATGACTTATAGATTTTGGAAGGGGCAAATATAAAATATTAAACTAGAATTGTGGTGCTGACTAAAGTAATAATCTTAGAAATGATCGAGTCCATTTTAGGATGAACGCTTCATCAATAATATGAGAATGAAAAATGTGCCTGCACACGTGACAGGTAAGCATTTGAAAGAGGTGGTAATGTGTAAGAAGACCATAGCCTTTTTTCCAGTATTAACCTATGCAGAGATTACTGGCCACCTTGACAATATCCAAGAGTCGGTGCTTCCAAACCCCGATATGCCATGAGAGAAATAATCCTATTTATCAGGGTTTTTCAGTTTGATAAAGCAAAAAGAAGGAGATTTCATAACATTATGTAAGTCCAGCAATGCTAATAATAACAAAGAATAAATCAGGTTCTTAATAACGCTGATATGTGAATTAAAGCCCTTATAATTTAATAGATTCTGGCATAATGATATGACATAAATTAATCCCTCTCGAAAGGTATGCAAATGTCCTTCCATATTCGTTAGGATGTCACACATAAAAGGAGGGATTATTGTTCTCTTCATTACATAATTATTAATACGCCAACCAGCAATTATTTCCATAAACGATTATCAGGTTAAATGGCATGTTAAGAAAATGATTGAAAATATAAAAAAAAAAAATGTAGTAAAGGTAGGTCAGAAAACTTTTTTATAGTATAATTTAAAAATAAAATCAATAGCGTAAATATGGCAATAATGAAACATATTAAATGTAGCAGTGAATAAGCTGCCACTAAGCAAATAGGATAATTCAAAATATTTTTCAATCAAGCGAACCCTAATTACATAAGAAAGCTTACATTTAAGATATGATATCCCATAATTTCAAGGATAGCTATTAACAAAATTTAATATCGGTTCACTGGAATGAACTGGAAACTGTTAGCATATCAAATTAAATCACATGTAATTTATAACATTAAAATAATAGTGTGCCACATTTAAAATACTAAAAATAATATATATATATATATAACCCATTAAATAAATACAAAAAAAAAAAAAATAAAGTTTTAGATTCGTGCATTATCTTTTAGAACACAGAGAGAAAGTCATTACCTTCTATAATGGTTACAATTAATATTACATTATATTTTGATAGAAGGAGAACTTTACAAATAATTAGAATTTTTTTTAAATGAAAGTTTTTAAAAAGTTCATATTAGCGGCAAACTTATGATTTACCTTCCATAACTTGATGTCCTGATGTACATACAGATTTGAAAGTGTAGAATTGTAAATGAAGAAAACGGGTTAAGCATGGCAAAGTTTGACAAATAATGGTTGGCATCTTGAGGTAATTGTGATAGCATTTAAATTAGGCAGTCCATAAGTGGAGATGGAAGGTTAGCATAGCAGAGTGGAAATGATTTTGGAGAAGAACAGGAAAGCAAATTTAGCCCCTCTACTCTGGTGTCATATTTCAAAATTTAGACGGAGATGGGTCCATTCTGCAATGCTATTAAGATGGCGAATTAAGAGAGTGAGCCTAAAATTTTGGCTCTATTTATACTAGTAAAAACCTTCTAGAACATTCTCTGTTCCTGCTTGATATGGCCTGGATGTCCATTACGTGGCTGAAATACACTTATTGTCTAATTTCAATGATGACGCAACAAGTTCTAGAGAGTATTGTTTTAATCTATTTCTAAAATGGAAATAGATTCAAAAGATATAATTCCCATTAACATTTAGTTTGCTAAGAGAATTTCATTTATTAATTTTTTTTTTAAAACAAATCTAGAAGATTCTTTTATCTATAAATTTATGTTTCCGAGTTATTTTAATTACTCTCTAGAACTTTCTTTAGTATTGCATCAGAAAATAAAATACATGAACTAAAATAAAATATACATAACTATAAAATAAATATACATATTTATTTATGGAAAACACATTTCAAATAATACCGCACACACATACATAATTATTAAAAGAGCATGGAAATTTAAATATTTCCGACTTAAAAATATTAAATAATCCTTTATACTCATAATGCTTAACTTATAACCATAACAAAAATAATAACGGAGGGTTTTAAAACTTGTATGTGCATCCTTTTCACTCTCTAGTGATTTAACACCTATATAGATGAGTTTAAACCTATGATTCAAGGTTTTGAATCACCAGACAGTGAAGCAAAAATATGTGTAATATATATTCCACTTCAATATAATACACCAGACTGTATAGCAATTACATGAACCTGACTGAAGAACAATAACCAAGATGTAACTTTTATATTTTTAACTCTCTCATTGTTTTATTTTATCTTGGTCTGAATCTGTTTTTTAATTAATTTTACATTTCCTTAAGTAATTGATTTTTATATTTGCTTTAATCTTAATCTGTTTAGATTCATCTAAACCATCTTGATAAAAAGATCAGGTTGTTTAGTTTTTTTATTAATTAATACAATTTAATGAGTAATCTTATAAACTAATTAATTACATTTTTCAAAGTTTTACAAACATTTTATTTTTATTCTGATTTCACATTGGCTACATTGTAAAAGTTTTCTTTACAAAGGGAGAGAGAAAAAAGTTTAATTTTTCTTTAATTGTATTATATATTTCTCCCCCTCCTGATAAAAAGTTTTATTCTAAAAGAAATATATAATGCAATATTTTTATTTTTTAAATTTTCATTTAAAATAAAATATTTAAGCTACTTATAATTTATTTTTATCTTAATGTTTAATAAAAATCACTGACATGTAGCACTATCCATTAGCAATATATTACAGCATCCTTCATTTGAGAGTAAAATGCATCATTTGATCCATTCTATCCCTAACATTTTATTTTTTTATTTTTTTTAGCTTTGCCATTTGATCTTTTCATTTTTATTTAGTTATGTAAAATTTTTCTACCAAATGAGTTTTAGAATTGCTGCAAATGAATAAAGCACAGGGGGTGACTTTTCATAACCTACTCTTCTTTCAATACTGCCAATGTTGATTCCAACAATCGAGTGCTGTGTGGTTACCATGAGGACAACATTCCTCTTTATAATGTGAACAGGTATTGTGACCATGGTAGAAGCAGGGTTTGCCTGACTTACATGTATATATAAAAAACAAAGCTTTCTGTGCTGGGTTTTTCTACCAGATGTTTGAATGAGACCATAACTTGCTCCAATGGGTTTGCATCCTAGAAAGCGGATAAAAGGGTCACCAAGAATGGCAGGATTTCTCATCTTACACTATTCACAATACTTATGAGATGTGGAGATTCTCCCCCAAAGAACTTATTCATGGCTTATTCTGATTGATCCTGGTGTGCACATTTTCAGTAAGAATTAGGATTATTTTATCCAGTGAATTTTCAATGAGCCTAGGAACTTCTCTTCTGGAACTTCACCCTGAGAACTATCTCCCTGATTAGTCAGTTACAGATACTAATTTCACACAGCCTACATCCTACACTTTCCATACTTTCTTCAACTTACCTTTATCAATATATCCCCCCATGACTATTTACCAAAACACAATCCTTGCTTACTTGAACGATTTTATTTACAACATTTTATATATTTTATTATAAATTTCATTTTATTTGTTCTTTTAGATTTATTTATTATTTTACCACCACATTTTGATTGTATACAAAGAAGAAAAAAACTTATTTTATTATGTATATTTACTCTAAAACTTTATTATTTTACTTTAAATAACAAAATTTTCATTATACTTCAATTTGACTAATATCAATTCTAACCCCCCACCTAACCTGTTAGGTAATACTTTTATTTGCATTATTTTTTTTCTATTTTTATATCAAGCTATGTTTTTGACTAAATATTTTCAATCAAACAAAGTGTCTGACCTGCTCCAAACCCTTCAACAATAAATTATTTATTATTTCTGACCACTTTTTATCTCTCCTTTTTAATTACATTATATATTTAACTACTATTAATTATTTTATCAATATTACAACTTTAAGTCAATAAACATCACATGATCATCATTTCTTATGTTTGCTTATAACTATTATTAAACAGGAAAACTCATTATACATTTTGCCACACATTGCAAGCTAGAGTAATCAATGAATTCCAGATGGCTTGTGCATAAAATCCCCATCTAGTGTTTTTAATTTAAGACTCATAGTTTTGTAGTTAAGTAGAGATAAAAGGTGGATGCTTGACGAGTGCATTAGATCCTAAGATCTAGATGCAGTGCTCTCAGATCCAAGGCTCCCCACTGACAAAGACCACAAGTCAGAGACTAGTCTGGGGATATTGGATGAGTACACACTAAATGGGGATTTTATGCACAAGACTTCTGGCATCCATTGATTATTTTACCTTGCAGTGTGTGACAATATATATAGTGAACTTTTCCAGTTTTAATATTATAAATTGTTTGCCTTTGTACATTTCTCTTCTTACACAGCTCACCGATTTCAACTTTTATCATGCAATTTAGCATTTAAATTTAAATTTTAGTTTCAAACATTTTTTCAATTTTAATCATGATCTTGCTTTTTTTTAAATTTATTATGCTGGCTCAATTTATGGCATTTTGGCTCCCACATTGGAAAGCATTTAAAGTGGGTCTGTTTAATAGATGTTGTTTAATTAAGTTTAAACCTTATTTAACATAACTTTAAATTTTATATTTTTTAATATTAAGTGAACATACCAATCCTTCAAGCAGAAGGGAGAATACCATCGATAGCAGAGCCATCACAGATACACATGGTCAGACCGAGTTATGCAAAGCATTACTTGATCACATCCCTGGCTCACCTTAATTGCTAGATTCAAACCCCTGCCATCCAAAGAATTTTATTTCTTAAGAGATAAACCTCAGGCACAAGCTAATTATAATTCATAATTAGAATGTCTGCATGACAGATCCACAATCCAGCACTTGAAATCTCCCATGATTAGTTCACATTCTGTCTCACGGTCCAGCATATTTACTTGACACATAAAATAACTCTACATTAAATTACTGGTTATGCAGTGACAAAAGAAAAAGAGAAAATAGATAACATAACAATTAAAGCAAACATTAATATTTAAATACATACACCTTTATTTAACGTGCTATAACAATTAAAGATTTGACATAAGAAAAATATAAATGACTTTATGCTATTGTTGTAATAGTCCATTACTTAGAGTTCATTCATTTAAAATAAAGAGTCTATAATGTGATCAGAATATATTTTAAAATATCTTTACTTAGGTATTAATGATTGTCAGTTTCCAACTGGTTAACTTTTAGGTCTCTGTCGATGGATCCATGGCTTTCCTTTTACCTTTACTAACAATCACAAAGAACAAATTTCTTTCAATACAAAACATTTTTTTGATTACAAGCAGATTACAATTTACAAAAGTTTTCCCTTTTATAAATTAATATTAATTAATGAAAATTTCATTCTAATAAATACAAAATTTAAATTTTATTTGAACAATTTTTTTTTTTGAAATAATGAAAAAAAAAAAAATACATTTATATATATGTGTATCAGAACAGTACAAGTAATAATATAACTTAAATCTAAAAAAATATTCCACACATAAATAAATGTTATTACAACCTTAATAATTGTTCTTCCCTTTTTCTTTTCTTTTTTTTAATATGCGAATAAAATTTATTTATATCTATAATAGATATACCTGTACTGTGGGTGTAAATAGGAATATAGTATAGACCAAACCCATTTGTTTATGTACCACATATAAAAACTTCTGATATATCTCTAGATTATGATTTTATAATTATCATTTTAATATTATAAAATTTAGCTGTGCTGACTTTTCAGCAACAGCCATTTTGTGCATGGCCATTATACATGGTCTGACACAATACCCCCATCCCTGATGAGACTGTTAAAAGGATATTGCTCTTTTTTAACGGTCTTATTTAATTATTTTTATATCTTATTTAATTATTTACATTTTAAATTCAACATTTATATATTATAAGTTTTAGCATGAAAGTTATACCATTTGCTCAGCAGCAATGTAAACCCATAGCCCTTCAAACACCAATATGCATGGTCCAGACTACATTATCACATGGCATTCTACCTCGAGACCATGAGAAATCTAGAGCACCGGTCCACAGATCCCTACTTCATACAGAAATCTGTGATGAACAATGTATGTACAGTACCGTAATATCTAAATAAATGCATCCACGCTCATACTTTTGGAGACTTACAGGATCTTTTTGCATTTTAGATAATGAAGAAATGAACTCTATTTATGAAGAGTTTTATGAATATATATATAACCTTAATGAATGTACCCACACTCATTCCTTTGGAGGCTTATTGTGTCTTGTTGCATTGCAAAGTTGAGGTCTCCGAGAGGAAAAAAAAAACTTTTCCCCTTTTCTCAGTAAAATGGTACCCCCTGCACTCATGACAGAGTACATATACCAACATAATGCCACAAAATTCCAAATTATGTATAGATCTCTGGCCAATCCTCCAAACTTTCACCATCTCCCAATAGAACATGAGTAAACAGATATAATCCAAACCTCACACGCAATTCTTGAAAAAACCATAAAGTCCATACCTTCCACTTTTAAATGATATACCCAGTTAAACTACAACTGCTAGTTGTTTAATATTTATTTTTACTTCCACCAGGCTTAGGCGAAACTGGCCTATATTCCCAGCCTTTTCCATATATCTTTCCCTTGTCATTTACATGACTTTCATTATATTTGACATCCATTTTTGAATTCCAATTCCTGGGCTTTGCTGTTCTATGTCCTTCCTTTTGATCATCATCATCACTTTCCCATATTACTGAGCTAATATGCAGATTTTCCCTGAATTTAACTGGGGTTTTGTCCTATTGGTTCATGTCCAACGCGTTTAATAACTCCACCATCTGTTCCATCATGTTTAAATTTGCTGTCAATAATATTTGTTCTATTCAGAAAGGAAAATCATGTCTAATTATTCTAATAATTTAACCCTCTGATGTTTGGCAGGCATTTAAATTCCTTAATTTGGTTGCTTGCCTACGAAAAAATTGTGAGTAGTTTTTGCTCATGTTACTCTTGTATTTTTCCTGCATTATTTGATACAGGATGGTCTCCTGACACTCAGGGCTCCAGAAATTTCTAATAATCATGTTCTTATATTGATTGAAGGTTGGGGGGGTGATGAAATAAAGACTCCCACCAAGCTAATGTGTCTCCATTAAGATGAGAGCTGGCAATAGCCAATTTACCGATTTCATTAACTTTATTTATATGAAAGTAATTCTCCAGCCTTCTTATATGATCCACCGGAGCCTCCCCTATTTTTCCTTCAAATATACAAATTTTAAAAAAATGTTTTATATTTGGTTGTGGCAGCTGATCACTTCCATTGGTCTTTTCTACCAGAACATCAAGATGATCTCCACTAGTCACAATATGGTTGTCTTGTTCCTTTTTAACACTTTCAACCATCCTATTTTGTTTGTCCTTCATTCCTGTGTTCTGCTTTGTCTCTTCTGACCCTAACTTAACTGACTGTCTATCTATTTTATTTGCTTCTATCTCATCCTTCTTATTTTGCTTAGATTTATTATTATTCACTTCCAACTTTTGAAATCTTAAATCTATTTCCCATACTAATTCGCTTCATGCTTCATCTATTTTCTGAAAGATATCTTCCTCTTTTTTAGCCTTCTCTGTTCTCCATCTTTCAAATTCTTTTGACATTTTAGCCATTTCCTTTTTCACAAGGTTAGTGAATTCTTCCATCATTTCCTTTAAGCATTCTCTTTCCTTTCCTAGTTTATTTTTCTGATTATCCACTTCCCTGCTTTTCAGACTGATTTACTGGTGTTTAGCTGTTTATTTTTTGTTCCATTTTGATTTTCCCTGGTCTCGTAAGCATTTATCGGTTTATTTTATTTCTTAAAACTCAAATTATTGTACCTTATTTCTACTATATTTATGCTAATGTTTATTAACTCAATTCAAAATAAAAATCTTCAATTTAATTTTGTATAATAAATACACAGTACACCATGCATTTTGTTATCTCCTACTAATCACCCTTTTCTTCCAGCATATTTCCCAATTTTTATAAATAACTTGCTCTCACGTATGATGAAAAAAAAAAAATTTCAAATTTGCCAGCTTTTAACTATACACCCTCGTAATAACCAATTTTATTCCTTTCTGTTTTCGCTATCATTTTTACTCTAAACTTCTATTCATACATTTTTTAATAGATTATAAAACCACATATCATTTACAAATGCCCTTTTCTTAACTTAGCCCTCTTAATTTGGTTTTGAAACAACGACAATACATTATAGATTTCCGCTAATACTATCTTCTTTTATCTAGTTTGTGCCTAACACATCCAGCACCATTTTCTGCACTGGTTCATAACACCACCTACAGGTCTTATTTACCTTTGACCCACATTTGCACTGAGCATGAAGTGACATACATTACAAAATGGAACATCTATAAAAATTCTCTGTAAATATTGTTGGTTAAATATAAAAAAAATAGTTCATAAGAATTATTAGAGGAAATAGATTCAACTTAAAATTAGATCAATCGAAGACTTCCCTGTTAAATTATTCCATAATCGACCGATTAACTAAACATTGTTTATTTCTTTTGATTTTGCACACCTTTAAGAGAACTAACATGTTTTAATTCAGTCTCTTGCGCCACCCTTGCTCAAGAACTTTGTTGTTTATTCTCCTTTTTCTTTCCGGAGAGAGTGTAAAAATATGAATGATCATTATTGTATATATTAATAAATTAATAAGCTTGGACATAAACAATGAAATAATCCAACTCCCTGGTAAGTTACCCTTATCTGGCTCATTGTACGATTTCTTTATATTTCAGGTTATGAAATTAGTTGACATCTTGATTAAATACTTATAATTCTATATGTTAATGAGTAAATAATTTATCAAATCCAAATAAGTAAAAAAATGGTAAATGATTTGAATGTGTCATCTATTATTTATTTTTCCCATTTGTTTTTACATCTCCCTCCACCAATTATATATAAAAAAAATTATATAATCCAGTTAGTATTTCAAATAATGAAAAATATAATATTAATAAGAAGTACTTGATTAAATGGAATAGTCATTCATAGAAAAGAAATGCATATATATATATATATTAATTCTAATATTTTCATGGATAAAAGATGTCGTATTATTATTACTATTTGCGGGATATTCTGTGTAACGAAAAAGCTAAATGCTGACCTTTCAGTACAATATCAAGTACCTTCCTCAGAGCGTCCTCTTTCTCAAATCATAAGAATGCATATGAGATTTAAAACCGTTTTTATCGTTTTCTTTCTCCTCATATTTTAATTCTATTGGTTGAGAAGTTTTAAAATTTATTTTTTCTTCCAATAGCTTCTTCCACATGTTGTTAATCTTCTTTAAGTCACACCTTTCATTTATGCTCTTGGGCCTTTTAAAAATCTCTATAGCTTCTCTTAGCAATCTCTGGTCATATTGTTCAATTTTTGCTAAAATATTTGTTTTTTCAAAATTGATATCATGATTTGTTAATTTTATATGAGAATAAATAGCTGATGAATTTGAAGAACACATTCTGGCAGTGAGAGAAAAATCCAATTCATCAGCTATTTATTCTCATATAAAATTAACAAATCATGATATCAATTTTGAAAAAACAAATATTTTAGCAAAAATTGAACAATATGACCAGAGATTGCTAAGAGAAGCTATAGAGATTTTTAAAAGGCCAAGAGCATAAATGAAAGGTGTGAATTAAAGAAGATTAACAACATTTGGAAGAAGCTATTGGAAAAGAAAATAAATTTTAAAACTTTTCAACCAATAGAATATAAATATGAGGAGAAAGAAAACGATAAAAACAGTTTTAAATCTCACATGCATTCTTATGATTTGAGAAAGAGGATGCTCTGAGGAAGGTACTTGATATTGTACTGAAACGTCAGCATTTAGCTTTTTCGCTACATGGAATATCCCGCAAATAGTAATAATAATATGACATATATATATATATATATATATATAAAAGAAAAACTTATATGACATATATATATATATATATATATATAAAAGAAAAACACATATTTAAAATGATCTAATAATGGGCGTGATCTATACCCCTTCCCCACTATATATGCCAATAAATTTTATTTATAACTATAATATATACACCTGTACTGTGGGTGTAAATAGGAATATAGTATAGAGCAAACCCGTTTGTTTATGTACCACATAAAAATACTTTCGATACATCTCTAGATTATGATTTTATACTTATAATTTTAATATTATAAAATTTAGCTGCACTGACTCTTCAGCAATATCCATTTTATGTATGCATGGCCATTATATATGGTCTTGCACAATATATATATATATATATATATATATATATATATATTATCAATCAGGGTGGAAGTGAAGTTTGAAGTCTTACCATATCTGCCGAACAGGGTGACACCAGGTTATTTGAACCTGGAATATTTATATAGTAGGCAGATACACACTGCTAAAGATCCAATTTTTATTTTATTGACCATCAACCCTTGCCACTAGCTCATGGATTAGCAGAGATTTAAAACATATTTATTAAAATATTTATTTAATAAAGATTAAAAAAATAAATTAGATCACTGCCAATACTAATAACACAAAAGATTTTATTCATGTATATATATGTGACAACACATAAACTTGAAAAATAATTACTATAAAAAATATGCTTTATGTTTCATTCCTATTATTATTATTATTTACTTTAATTTTTAACTTTAGAATGTTGAGCATAGATAGGCCCCCTAGACAGTGCACTTAAACGTTTTCAAAACATTTGGCTCCAGGCTAAAAATCCACAGCCACACCAATGATCACTTCCCGATGTATATCTGCAACCAATGCAATGTGAACATGTTAGCACAGAAACAATCTGACAGGAATGTGCATCTGACAGTGTGATATTATTTGAATGACATGACCTTTGTCCAGTATAGGAATGTATGTTTGTCTGGAGAAGGAATCATCCATATAAAATAATAAAAAGAAAAGCTTACGTATGGATGGGAGAGCAGTCTATTTTACCAACTTATAGTCCCTATCCATAGAGCTGAAAGGGGTCAATGTCATGGGAGGTACTCCATGTCCATTTCAACACCATGTCTACTCCTTTGAGATCATGCATTCAGTTGGGCATGTTGCTCTAAATGCTGACACACTTCACATTACATTGATATAAACATCCATATATCCCTCCACCAGCATTGACACAACTATGAAACAAATAGTCTGAAATCAAAACCCTTTAAACTAACCTATACTTAAATGAGTCTAAGCAGCCATCTACACTCAACTTAAATTTAAGTCAATTTAATAATTTACTTATAAAAAAATATTTAGTTTAGGTATTTAACTTATTTTAAAATTACATTGTATTCAACTTATTTTTACATCAAATAGATTTGACCTATTTTTTTAAAATCTAATAATGCACAAATAATGATATGTGTTTGATTTTATCTTTAAATTCGTTTGCAATCACAAACTCCTGCCCTATTACAAACAGACCTTATACTAAGAATAAATAAAAAATATATAACACATATTTTAAAAAGATTACATTTAGACTTTAGATAAGACTTTTAAAATTGCAAGGTTTTATAAGAAATAAAGTTCAGATATGATCAAGAGAGAAAGTCTACAGTTCATATTTAAAGAAAAAATAAAGTTTGGAGATTTTAAATTGAAGAGTTTAAATTTTTTATCATTTATAATTTAAACTTTCTTTTCTCCATGCTTGTTTCTTCACGATGAAGATCTGAGTTTATGCAAGAGCCATTTATTGTGGAAATTTTATGAAGATTTTCGATGGTTTCTGAAGATAATACCAGTGGTTTGATCCTGGGATCCATGGAGATGAAAGCTGCCTTCATCCGGCCAAACTGAGGGAAGTGCTATGAATCAGATTACATTATTAGTAACGGTGACAATAACTTTTTTTTTAACTTTTCATTAACTACAAACGAATTCAAAATTCTAATCTTTTAACTAATTCTTTCTTTTGAATTTTTCCTTTTATATTCCTGAGGTGTTTTTATTTAGGAATATGCAGATTCATCAAACTTATTCAGTAGATTTTGCTCTGTGGTCTGTGTATATCTTGGGTGGGAAAAGCAAGCCTTTTGTTTCTAGTTCTCGACTCTTATCTATTTCATAATAATCTTATTATTATTAATGGTGATTTTGCCCTAAGGATCTGTTTGTAACTTTATTTTTGTTAAAAACTCTCTTTGTTATTTTTAAGATTAAAATGTTTTTATTACATTTATTTAAAAATAAAGTCACCAGCCAAAAGATTTTTGGAGGTTTGCCATAGGGCAAACACAGAGTTTAAAATTAATTATTGAATAATAACATAATTACAAGTAAGCATTTAAAATGCACGACTGCTAAAGCATTTATAAAAAGTTTTAGGCTAAAAAAATATATAAAACCCATTCTTCACTCTCCAATAAACAAAACTGAAAGCAAATTGGAAATCTTAAAACTAAGATTCCAAAACCCATTACAAAAGTATAAGAAAACACAATAAAGATTAAATATGAGGCTATATTGTTTAGGAATACATATTTATCATTAGATTGAGCAGACATTTAATGAGAATTAATTTACCCTGGGAAGAATAAAAAAAGAAAAATATTTACCTTTCGGTAAAAACAATGTTCACGTAGAGTGTGCACTATTATTATTCATTTTCAGGTCATTGACAAAGGCATGGTAGAGGCTGTGGGGTCTTGTTTATTTTTAGGTGTTCATTGCAGGATTGAAGGAAAGCTGTCAGGCATGGTTCCATCTTCTGAGTTAAACTATAGCAGTATATTTTGACATCACAGAGAAAGCAAAATTGTTTTAGTAACTGCAAATTCTGCTTTTAAAAATTAAATGTTCAAACTGCTAATGGTACAAATGTTGAAGAGGTTAATTCGACTGAAAATTGGAAATAAGAAGCTGAACGAATCACCTTGATGAAGTGCTGACTTAATCTCTCTAGGTGAGAATAGAATAGACTAGCCTCTCATGAAATTTTTGGTATTATTTATACCTTCCTTGGTTTCCCATGAAAACTAGCCTTGTTGTTCAATTTCTATGCCTAAGGCAGGGCAAATATTAATCTCCAGCTCAATCTAATCTAAGAATTCTACCCAGGGATTATTGAAATGAAAACAACTATATAAAAATCAAATCTCCGCTTTTAGAATAAATCTACACTAATTAAAATAAAAGCAACAGGAATGCAATTAGCTAGCCATAAAAGCAACAGGAATGCAATTAGCTAGCCAGCTTGTTTTTAAATCAAATTGATTTAAAGTAAAAACAAGCAGTATAAGAAAACTATTTTAAAATAAATAGATAAACATTAAAATGATCTGTTTTGCATATAAACGTGTGTGTATTTTGATACACGTATTCCTTTTAAATAATAATAAAAATTTAAACATTAAATAAGATTTCACAAAAATTAAGTTTAGTGAAAATTAAAAACTTAATTTTCTTTTTTGTAATATCACCATTGAATCGGATTTCAATCTGGTTCAACATATAGATATATATATATATATAAAACCATATATATACCAGTTAGTTAATTATATATATATATATATATATATATATATATATATATATATCCATTTTGAGAATTAACTAACTGGTATTAAATGTTTACAATGTAATTTGGATATAGAAGCAAACTAATTAATTAAAATTCATCAGCTGATGACAATTTAGGTATTTCACCTTGGGATTGAAGGTGTGTAAATATACTTGAGGTGGAAACAGGCATTGGTAAAGTGACAGATCTTCATTCAGGAAAGCATTTATTGGAATAGTTCACATTTTCGAAGTAGATGTTTCAAACTACAGCATTACATGTGAGATAGTGTCCAGATGTTTGAGGGAAGCAAATGATCTTCTTACCCTAACATGATTTAGATTACAATGTAACTGGCTTGAAGTAAGGTAACTCCAAGAACCAGATTCTAATTAATTCTGATAGCTAAAATTTTAGCTATTTATATAATCCAGCCCTGCTTTATCCAGATTCAATATACATGACATTCACTCATTATTTTCCTCTGTGGTCACAATTTTCTAATGGCCTCTTCTAATGGTTGATTTTCTTCAGAATAGGAAGTATCCAGCCAACAACGAACATGCCCCAAGGTTTTATTTCCTAATTAAAGAAATCATTAAAACAAAATAAAATATTACAAACCTGATTAAATTTTAAAATCATCATATTAAACAAAACCTATTTAATTGGGATTGAGATATGTAATAAAACAATAAAAAAAGAACTTTATTCCCAAAAATTTGAGGAATTTATTACATTCTAAAAATACGAAATTTTAAAATACAATGGCTTTTAACACTTACATTTAAGAAGGTTTTAATAATAAATTTACAAAGTAAATATTCGAATACTACACTTACAAATACTGACTGATGATAAACTATACATATATCACCGATTCTAGCGAGACTTGTCAGTTAACACATATAAGATTAGGTTCAAATTCATACTAGTGCTGCTAATATTAATATTAAGTGAAGTGTAAATAGATAAGACATTTTACAGCTTCTATATATATATATATATGGCACTTTACCAAAACCACCGAACAAGCATATATTTGTTTACATAAATATCAAAAGAGTCAGAATTCACTATCTCTTTCGTTGGCTCCACCTTCAGATCAGCTGATTTCAAGCTAATATCATCAGTGAAGGAACTAGATCTAAACACTAACTCCAAAGCATTTATGCAACAAGTTCCTATCAGTTTGCAAGCATTAATTTTTCAGACACATAATGTCTTCAAACCCAGTCTAACAAGCCATATAGCTACATGGGTCTGATATCAGTTCAGTTTCACCATGTAGTCAAAGCCTCTGCAATATATATCATTGCAAAAACCTTTAAAGGGTACATTTATGAAAAACCAAAACAAGTTATAAATCACGTAACTTGCTATCGCTTGCATTTATGATCAATAGATGGTGCTTTACCAAAACCGCCAAAGAAGCATATTTTTGTTTACATAAACATCAAAAGAGTCAGAATTCACTATTTCTTTCATTCGCTCCACCTTCAGATCAGTTGATTTCAAGCTAATTTGCTATCATCAGTAAAGGATAGGGATAGAAACTAGATCTAAACACTATGATATAATCTTCATTGTCAGAAGGAATTAATCCTGTTCATTCATTTCCATGAGATTTGAAAAACTGTTTCTACTAAAATATTCATAAAAAGTGTAATCTTTAAGATAAAGAAAAAAACACAATTGCAAAGTGACTTAATGGTGCTGATATAATACACACTTGGTGGCCAATTTGAATTTGAAAACACCCAAAAACACTGCTGGCACATGCAAGTGATAAATGACATTGACTAGAAACACTCAGTTTTTAAAAAATAAATTGCCTAAGGCACTACAATTAAAAAAGGGTGGTGGGAAGGCACTACACTTAAAATAAGTGTTGGGAAATGTCACATTAAATAGCCTAAGGTGCTACTATCAAAAAAAGTGCGGGAAAGGAAAAAGAAGTGAACATTGAAAATTAAAAAATCCTTTAAGATAAAACAAAAACACTAATTTATATATATAGTGATAATCAAATACTGTAATAGTAAATCTTAAACAATTAACGTGTGTTAAGGCATTTTTAAAAAAAAATGTACCCTTTAAAATATAGCAATAAGAAATTAGTATTATAATTTTAAAAGAACAATATTTAAAAACTATAATGCTATAAATCAAACATTAGGTTGTAACATCACATTAAATAGTCTAAGGTGCTACTATCAAAAAAAGTGCGGGAAAAGAAAAAGAAATTAACATTGAAAATTTAAAAAATTACAAAATACTTTAAAATAAACCAAAAATGCTAATGTATATAGTGATGATAATCAAACATTGCAATCATAAATCTCAAAAAATTAACGTGTATTAAGGCAATATTAAAAAAGTCTAAATATATATATATATATATATATATATATATTATTTCTAATATATATATATATATATATATATATATATATATAGTGTTAATTAGAAAAAATGATAAATGCTGCTTGCAAAAGATTACTCTGTTCTTTCAACATTATATGCTAAATCAGTATTATAATTTTAAAAAATAATATTTAAAAAGTTATTGCTAAATCTGAAATGGTGGGAACATCACTTTCCACACTTTGGTGGAGTATCAGCAGATAAAACACCTAATCAACTTATTTTTAAAAATATAATATTTTCGATTTGGCTATGGAATTATCCATCTAAGAGTTATAATAATAAATCACAAATCTTAATAATAGACATATTAATGCATATTACAGCTAGCATTTATTTAAGTATTTTTTTACCAATATTTTAAGAATTTTAAAAAAATTACCAACTTTCTGGATCGGATGTATGGTTATCTGTGCAGGCTAAATTTGGTTCTTCCTATATCTCTTCATTACAGGCAAAAACAAATACAAGCTATATAGGTCATTTGACATATGACTGATTTTTACTAATATATATATATATAGGGTTTAGACTTTTTTTAAAAATGCCTTAACACACGTTAATTTTTTGAAATTTACGATTGCAATGTTTGATTATGATCATTATATACTTTAGCGCTTTTGGTTTATTTTAAAGTATTTTGTAATTTTTTTTAATTTTCAATGTTCACTTATTTTTCTTTTCCCGCACTTTTTTTGATAGTAGCACCTTAGGCTATTTAATGTGATGTTACAACCCAATGTTTGATTTATAGCTTTATAGTTTTTAAATATTGTTTTTTAAAATTATAATACTGATTTAGTATATAGTGTTGAAAGACCGGAGTGAGCTTTTTAAAATAGCATTTATTATTTTTCTAATTATTGCTATATTTTAAAGGGTACAATTTTTTTTTAAATGCCTTAACACACATTAATTGTTTAAGATTTGCCATTACAGTATTTGAATACCACTACATATATAAATTACCATTTTTGGTTTATCTTAAAGAATTTTTTAATTTTCAATGTTCACTTCTTTTTTTACCCCCCCCCACCACACATTTTTTTTGATAGTAGCACTTTAGGCTATTTAATGTGACCTTTTGCCACACTTTTTTTAAGTGTAGTGCCTTCCCACTACCCTTTTTTAATTGTAGTGCCTTAGACGATTTATTTTTTTGAAAACTGAGTGTTTCTAGTCAATGTCATTTATTGCTTGCATGTGCCAGCAGTGTTTTTGGGTGTTTTCAAATTCAAAATGGCTGCCAAGCACGTACTATATCAGCACCGACTTAACTATTAAAAAATTGTGCATTAACCATGTGTGTTTCTCTTACCAATCATGGAACATCTTCATTTAAATTCTATGATTGTTCAAAATTTTCGATTTGAAGAAATACTAGGATGATTAGCTTTAAAATATATTAATAATTTTATGAACATCTATTACTTTTGGAAGCTTTATCCTAACATTGATATTTAACAATTCTACAACATTATGTAGTTATATTTACAATCAATACATTAAAATACAAAACTATATATGCCAGAAACTCATTTGAAAATATGCATTGAATAATAAAATAAACAAACTTAACTTTCATCAAAATACTATTTTTATTCCCTTATAAAATTTCATTTAAATGTAATAGAATATACACTGAACATAAACATAAATTATTAAATTATTTTATACAAACGTTTTACATTTTAAACTGTTAATTAAAACAAAATATGATTCTTACCTTTATAAATTATTTATTTTCAAGTCCTCAAAATTAAATCTTCTGCAACTAAACTTATGCTGAAAAAAAATTCAAATATTACTTAGACATTAAAATTATATTTAAAAAAATAATTAAAAGTTTATCTCAGTTTAAATTTCACACACTGTTATTTTTCTACGATAAAATTACACACTGTTATTTTTATTATAAAAATGAAAGATACGGTAAATTACATATTTATAAATTCATATCTTTTTATATGTCTGGAAACAACATATCTCATTTTCCATTGCTCACATATGATATGTATAAATATTTTAAAACAAAAGGATAAATAAAACTTATTAATAATTTATAAAAAGATTACAAATTTTATTTTACTTCACGAAAGTGTAGAATATTGTATCACCTTTATTATTATAATAATAATGAATGCAAATCTAATATGTAAAATCAAATGATATCTACAAAAATATCTAATCCCAATGTATTCTTTATAATAAATATGCTGTTATTTACATTGCGGGTTCATCTGTGTTAAAAAAAATTAATTATTAAAAAACCGACATTTCGACTTGATCACACAAGTCATCTAGGGGTGATAAAAGGTAAAAGACGATTGTTGGGGCGCTACAATCACTGATTTGAAAAAAAAAAATGTTAAAGTTACACCAATAGCAAAAATGTTAAATTAAACATGTTTTTTTTTAAAAAAATCTTTCCAAATAGGAGGAAGTTTGCATGTATCATCTCGCTTATTGATACAATCTGACCTCTTAAGTACCTCAATGGCTTCTCTTATTTTACACTGGTTGAGATTATCACATCTGGATATGATCCTGATACTAGAATAATCAATTTTATGACCGGAATTTATAGTATGGAGTGAGAGTGCTGATGATTATGAGTGTCGTTTAACTGCATTAGCATTTTCATCTATCCTACACAAATGTGATGATTACTCACACCTATGCAAGAAGCTTTACAATTTCCACACGAGATTTCATAAACACCACGAGATTCAATAGAAATTAAATCTTTAGGCTTGGTTATTATATTGCTGATCCTTTGATGAGTAGAAAACGCTATATTTACATTATAGCATTTTAATGTATGTCCAATACCGTCTGTAGTTCCTTTTACATATGGAACACAAATCCTAATAGCTGATTTATCTTCTTTTTCTTTCCAATTTTATCCAGAATACAAACAGAGATAGATATTTATATTTACATTCTCATCATCACCCAGCTCAGATAGTTTCCGTAGCCAAAACTATTCTAAATAGAGCAATTAACATTTCAGGAAAGTTATATCTGAAAGAAGAAATAAATCATATCAATAGTGTTTATTAGCAAATAGTTATAATAATAAATTTATTAAAAAAGCATTATTTCAGACCCAATATAGAGAAAATAGGAAAGAAAAAGAAAATAAATCAGCTATTAGGATTTGTGTTCCATATGTAAACGAACATACAGACAATATTGTATGTGTATTAAAACGCTATAATATAAATATAGCACTTTGTACTCATCAAAAGATCAGAAATATAATAACCAAGCCTAAAGATTTAATTCCTCTTCAATCTCATGGCAATTGTAAAACCTCAGGTGAAAATTGTAAAGCTTCTTACATAGCTATGAGTAATCATCACATCAGTGTTAGGAGAGATTATCAGCACTCTCACTTCATATTATAGATTCAGGTAATACAATTGATTTCTTTGGTACCAGGAACATATACAATTGGAATAATTTCTACCATAGTAAAATCGGAGAAGCCATTGAGATACTTAAAAGGCTAGATTGTATCAATAAGCAAAATGATACTTGCAAACGTTCTCCTATTTTGAAAGAATTTTTTTAAAAAAACATTTTTAAATTTTACATCTTTGCTATTTGTGGAACTTTAATGCATTTTTCAAATCAGTGATTGTAGTGCCCCTACAACCGTCTTTATACCTTTTATTACCCAGTAGATGACTTATGTAATGAAGTCAAAACGTCGGTATATTAATATTTAAATTATTTTAATACTGATAAACCGCAAAATGTCTTTTATATATGCAATCACTTTAAAATCCATTCACAAGATTGCCTGTTGAATTATATTTTTTATTTTTGATGATTCATGATGATGAATGAGTATTAATTTTGTGTAATGTCGGTGAACATATAATTATTTGTAGAGAAAATTGTATTATATAATACTTATTTCATAAAACCATCACAACATCACATAATCACCATTTTACATGTGCTGTTAATAAGGAAATCCAACTCACAATACAGTAATGTGACTAAGTGCAAGCTTTTGTAATCAATGATTGCAGAGAGGTTTGTACATGAAATTCTTCTCTAGTGCCTACTCATCCAACATCCTCATATTAGCTTATAGCATGTGACTTTCATCAGTGTATAGTCATGAAATTGAGAACACTAAGATGTAGACCTTAGGACCTAATGCAACCCTCAAGTAGCCACCTTTTACCTATTTGGTAAACTATAAAGCTAGGAGCCGAAGATGAAGTCACCATAATGTTTCCAACAGAAGCTGATTTACTTGTATCTTCATATACATCTGAATTCAGTTCAGCAACCATATTGTTTTTGGTGTCTTTGGTTTTTCATAAACCACAGACACCATTAACCTATAGATAATATAAGTATAAAATCATCAAAAGTTTACATGATACCATTTCATATGCTTACAAATGCTGTTAATAAGAGTACCAAGCTCTCCATATAGTAGTGCCGTCCAGTGCAAGCCTTTATAATAAGTAGAAGAAGGAAGGTTTCTGCATTTGGTGGTGCTATTGTATGAAGAGTTATGAGTAAAGGGCAGGTAACAAGATGGGTGAGAAAAGTAATGCGATATGCAAAAGATTTGGATAAAGAATTTATATCAGTATATTTGTACAAAAGATGGGATGATTGTGTTAAGAGGATTATTGAGTGTTATAATAGTAAGGAATGGGATAAAAGAATAAATTTATTAATAAAGACTAGGGAGTTAGAGAGATGGAGAAATAGTATGGAGAGTAAAAGTTGTTTTATATATATATATATATATATATATATATATATATATATATATATATATATATATATATATATATATATATATATATATATATATATATATATAAACAGAATATTAGGTGTGAGTTAATATATGATAATAGTAAGGAAAGTAGTTTATTGTTTAAGGCTCAAACGGGATCTTTAGCTACAAAAGAATATGCATGTAAATGGAAAAATATGGGTGATTTATTTTGTAAATTATGTAAGGAAGGAAAAGAAAATATTAGGCATTTGTTAATTGAATGTAAATTTTTGAAAACAGAAAGAGTGCATATAATGAAGTTGTGAAAAATAAATATGAAAAGAGTGATTATACAGAATGTGAATTATTGGATGTTATGATGGGTTTGGGAAAAGATAAGGGGGATTTAGATATAAAGGTTGTAGAGTTGACAAAGATTATGTTGTGGAAATGGGATAGAGCAGATTGTGGGTAAATTTAGAGTGGGGGATGTAAAATAAAGTGGCTAACAGGTTTATCTGGGCATAATTGCTGAGATATTCTTGACTTCGTTTAAGGAGAAGGTATAATACATCACATATGCTTATTCTAAGTTAATTTTTTAATATTATACTTTCCATGCTATGGCTTTTCATTTATTTTTATGAGATATTTGTTTTTTTATAATTCATTTATTTCTCATGAATTTTATCAGCTAAACTTATGGTAAAGGCTGTCGAAAATGGGGGAATAAATTTTTTTTCTGACTTATTAATTTGCCAATCCGTGTTTTTGATTTCTTTTTTTTTTCATATTCAAATATACTTTTTTTAACTCTATTAGTAACAAAATATTTACAAGAATTAGTATATTTACATTAAGCGCTTTTTACTTTTTTATTTATAAATTTTAATTTCTTAGGATGTTTTTAGAATATAATGATTTGAAACGAGATGATTACTGTCATCACATTAATGAGCAACTAAGGAATACATTGCTTTGCCATATTTTTTGTGACACTACTAGGTATATATTTCTGAGCATAAACATAAAAGTTATACCATTCTTTGTTTTTTTTAAGTACATTATATTTTTTGTTATCAAATATTACAGCACAACGGGCAAGCCATATTGTTCTCATAGTGTGTACAGTTACAAGGGCATTAAATGGTTTTAAATTCTTTATATTATTCATTAGGATATTTTTTAAATTAATTGTATCTTTGTGGAATACAAAGCTACGTAAGGTTGAAAAGTATGGACATGTCTCAAAGATATGTGATGTATTTTCCGGGAGCAAATTGCATAGTATACGAGTAGGATCAATGTTTAGTTTAAATCTATTTATGAGAAATAACTTTGTTGGTATTATATCAAGTAGCAGATTATACAGGAATTTTAACCATGAGTGAGGCACGTACAAATTTTGAAATTTAGTCAGTGTTCTTGCTGTAGATAGTGTTGACCAAAGTTGTCTATCGGGATAATTAATCTTTTTTAGATCTTTGTATGACAAACCAATTAGAGTATTAATGTTATAATTGTCCAGTAAATCAGCATGTTCAATGGCATGATCAGTGAAAAAGTGGCGATTCGCATATGGAGTAATAGTAAGCAGAAGTAGAGGTGGAGGATTTGTCCTTAAAAAGTGGTTAGTAGTGGTCACGATGTACATCTTAGCTCTAATGTAGGATGTGAATGATTGAGGAGGTTAAAATGTATGATTATTATTACAGTTCACATAAAAACTGGAATTATGAAAATATGTATTATTCACTTCAATGTATTTCTTTTTTTAATCTAAAATTGGCCTCTTTTGAAAAGCGGACAATAATATCAATAATTTTTATTAGTTTTCCAACGTTTTGTATAGCATTTGTATAAATCAAGTAATTTCCATACTTAAAAATAACACAAAGAAAAATATTTTGATAATTTGTAACAATACATATTTAATAATCTAAACCAACAAAGATATTTTTTTATTTATTAATTAATACTGCATTTATCCAATCATTTGGTACACCATTATCATTTACGTTATTGTTATATAACTTTGTCAATTTTTTCTATTTTTCTCCAGCTTTTTTTAAGATATCGATTATAATTCCATCATTACCTGGAGTTTATCCTATCTTCATAAATTTAGTTGCAAGTCTCACTTTTTTATTTAAAATCCTGGGCAGTTCAGAGGATATATTGGTTGTAGTAGGTACTTTTCCTTGTCTTTATTGCTATATAATTCTTAATAGAATTTTTCTACATATTTCATAATGCCATCTCTCTTTTTAGTAATAGTTCCATCTTTTTTCTTATTGTAAAAATACGTTTTCAAGCAATTCCAAGATATGAGATAGTGGTCATGTGATGTTTAGTGGTTTAACACCAATTCCAAGATGTCGCTTTACAGCTTGGGACTTTTTTTTTTTTCTAATAAAGCTTTACTTGCCAGTTCTCAATTATATTTTCATATAATCTTTTTGACATCAATTTACAAAATTTGAAGTATATGTATTCAATTCTTAATGCATTATTTTTATAAATTTTCATATTCCTTTTTTCTTCATACATTATTTTGTCTCAGAAGAATTTTTACTGGTCAATTGCTGCTTTTTTCAATCAACTATTTTTTTTCATAGTTTTAAATAGTGTATCAATTACCTCCCACTTGAAGTCGTTTAAATATAATTTTGTTTTCAATCTATTAAATATTTGAAAATGACTTGCAAGATCTAATTTACATTCATTGGTATATTTCTGAAGTTAGGAATAACAACTGTGAATATTATTTTTCTTAAAGTTTTTCTCTCTCTACTTTTGCATTACCATGTACCTTATACCTTATTAAGCGATAATCGATTTCTGTGTTGAATTTATTAAGAGCATTACAATCTTGAAAAATATATTTTCTACTAGTCAAAACATATCTAATTCTGATGTATCTTCATATGAATACTTCCTTGTACATTTATCTTTAACTTTTTCTCAAAAAAATAAGTGATATGTTTTTTTTTTCTTTTTCTATAAACTTCACAACTCTATGCCCTCACTCATTTCTACCACGATAACTAAGTTCATCTATAAAATTCTCATCTTTCAATTGTTTACCAATTTTAGCATTAAAGTTTCCGATGTAAAATTTTGTTTGGTCTGATCAAATGATTTCTATACATCTATATAAAAATCCTCTACTTCTTCATTACAAAGAGAACTTGTTGGTAATAAACTTCAATTATCTGCATTAAATTGAATAACTAATCTTGTCAATTTCTTTCTCTCGTACACCGTCAATCTCCATAATATTGTTCTTCCACCTTTTATTTATAATGCATCGTATTCCACCTGTATTTCCAATGTATTTTTTCTTTTGTAGTATAGTATATGTCTACTTCTTAAATCAATTGCTTCTTCATTTTTCTTCTAACTCCACAAAGTGTGATGATGTTCCAATTAATTGAAACAATTCTTCCAATTCTTGCAATTTTTCTTCACTTGCAAAAGATCTGCAGTTGTTATGATCTAATCAAAAGATCATGATGTGAGTTTGATTATGATTTTTATTATAAAATAAACTCTACAAACTTTAATATGCCTATATAAAATAATAACTGAATATTAGCTATAGCCAGCTCACTGGTGGTTTTTGCCTTCTTGATTAGAAATCAAATGTTAATATTTAAATCTCTTTAAAATCACACAGTATTTCCGTTCCCACATGAATGGTCAATATTTCTTAAATTATATATTTTCCCACAATTGTATTGCTTATTTAACACATTAAATATCAAATTTGTAAAATATAATTTTTTTTTATTTTTCTTTTTTTTAAGTCAATTTTTATATGTAAAATAAAAATATTATCAAAACATAAATCATCATTACAAACATTGCATATTCTGCAAACGCAGATTTATTCTCATTCAAAAAATAACGCAATCATATAATAAATTGCGTTATTCTATGAATAGGTGTAATTCTAATGTTTACAGACATGCAGTTATTTGTATTTGTGATTTTTGTTTTGATAATAGTTTTGTTTTACATTTATATAATAATTTAAAAAAAATAAAAAGAAAATACTCATACTCTATAAATATAACAATGTAATTGTTTGAACATACATAATTTCTGAAATTTGGCGATTTAAGCGGAAACAGTAATGATGTGTGATTTTAATGAGATTTAAATATAAACATTTAAATGCTGCTACTCGTGAAGACAAAAAAAAAAAAAAAAACGAAAAAAAAAAAAAAACGCCTATAATCTGGATATTGTTAATATTCAGTTATTTAATTTGTATAAGCATATTGAATTTCGTAGAGTTTATTGTAGAGTATTTTAATAATATATATTATGAATTTATATATATATATAATTAAGAGCGTGCTAATAGCTCTAAACAAGCTTTTTTTTTTATTTATGATAAATGCTACTACAAGAGAAGGCATTCAAATCATTTTTATCTTGGATTGTCCCCATCCCCAGACCGGTTTCGACCTATGGGTCTCTTCAGTGAGGAGTTGGGACATTAGATCTAAAAAACCAACTCAAGCAAAGCATTTATCTAAAAGATAATTGTTAGAAAAAGATCTGAAACTTTTAGACATCTACATGTCTTTAAAGTCAGCTCTCCAACTGAAAAAATCATATGGGCCTGAACTTAATTCAGATACTCCATATATTAGTAGGCTCCGCTCTTTAATTTAACTAAAGCCACAACAGCAAAATAATAATAGTAATAATAACATATATATATATATATATATATATATATATATATATTGTGTGTGTGTGTGTGTGTGTGAAAAGAAAGTTACTGTTAACACTAACTGAAATAATTATACAAATATATAAACCATTATGCAATTACAAATATCCAGTAACGCCTTCTCTTTATATATGGATGTTGAAATAAAATTTTAATTAACCTAAAGTAGGATTTTTAATTTAGCAGCTACCGGGGCATTTTTGTAATATACATATGTTTTAGATTTGTTCCAGTGTCATTGCTTGTTTAATAAGTCAATTTTGTTTCTACTTTTATTTTTTAACTTTTAATTTTAACTTTATATTTATTTTTTATTTTTTGTAAATTGATATCTACTCATTTAGCGTTTTAAAATTAATGTTTTGATTGGTTAATCAGTAATTTTCCCCAAAATGGAAGTGACTCCTCATTATTATGGTACTAAAAATAAGTGTTACTATTTGAGATTTTATTTTGATAGATAATATATGTAGACAAACAATTATATTTTGCTTTTGTTTACATTACCAAATGAGTGCAATGTTAGAAATGTAAATGTGGTTACATACTTTGTGATTTTTTTTTATTTCTTACTTAAATATTCATTAATTGGCAATGAAGTTTTAATTTTTGTCGTGTATTTCGGGTTGGCCCTGTGGAACATGGACACCCTAACTATAGACTAACATCTAGCTTGTAAGCTTGTTGTTGCAGATATTATTATTATGACATTATTGATGTAGTAAACGAAAGAAAGAGCTTCTAACAACATGTATCAGCCAGCATAATAAGCTTTTAGCGTTTCATTTATGTGTTTAAAACTAGAAAACACTAGGGCCTTTCTGACCAGTTGCTTGGTAATTTTTAAGTAAAAAAATAAGTAAGTTTTTAATCCAGACTATATATGTCAATGATTTTCTTAGACATTTATCACAAATAAAACAAAAATATGACCCTTACTTCTAGGAGGCTGTAAATTAGTCATCCAAAGATCAACCAAGGACAGGTGGAGGGTGCTAAGAGTTTCTACTTTACCGGCAATCAGTCATTAATTTTTATTCAATTTTCAACAACTACAGACCACTTTCTGACAAAAAAGTCATATAAATTGAAAAAAAAAATGACAAATTATTACCTGTCTGGAGACAAAGCTGGTATTCTATGATCAGCTCTTATTTAATTATACCTCCAACAGCATTTCGCTTTCAAGTAAAGGAAGATTACAAACTTAGGAAGAACTACAGACAGAACATTTTTGAACATTCGAAATTTTAGAAAAAGATGAAAAAACAATTCATTTAAAAAATAGACATGTAAATTTACTATAAGGTATTAATATTGGAAAAAAATATAAAGTGGAAATTAAATAACAACATTATTAAAACAGGCAAAACTCACATACACAAGCAAAAGAGGAGGTGGTCATATGATGTTTATTGGCTTAAATAACAACATTTTCAGACAGAATGGTAAAATTAGTTTCAACCATGATAAAAAAAATATCAAATTCAAATAATTTAAGCTTATGCTACAACAAGTTTTTATTTGGATAAGAAAATTTTTATGTAGTTCTATAAAATGATTTCGATCAAATAGAACATATTAATGCTATAATAGAAAAACAATTGAAATAAGAAACTGCTATGAGCAAATTAGATGATGACTGAAATTTAAAAAGAACACAGACATGGAATTTGTAGCGAAAAAAATATATATTATAAATTCTTCGACTAAAACATTCAAGAGACTATAAGTATTTTAAGATTGCAATGTTTTAATACATTTAATAGAGAAAGTGATAATCAGTTATCGACATGTAAAACATTTACTAAGTATGTGGTAATGCAAAACGAGTACGATAAATCTATTTAAAACGATAATATAAGTAAATTAATATTCATAATATTTAAAAGCACTTTAATGAATTTAAACTAAAATTGTTAATTGTGGTAAAATAATTACACTCTTTAAAACTAGTTCAAATTTATTTCATATTAAAAAAAGAGTACTCTATCATATATATGTTGATACGAAGATTTTCACAGTTGCATATATAAAAAACATATTTTGCAGGTTCATCCGTGTTAAAAAAAATTAAATATTAATATACCGGTGTGTCGACTTGATCACACAAGTCATCCACTGTGTGATCAAGGCGAAACGTCTGTATATTAATATTCACATTTTTTAACACGGATGAACCCGCAAAATATGACTTATATATATATTAAGATAGTTTCCAAGCATTGGTAGTCGAGAGGTCAGCGCAGCTGCCTTGCAAGCAAGCAGTTGTTTGAAGACGGTTGTCGTAAGTTCGCTTCCCGGCTGATGCTTTGCCATATGAAAAAAAAAAGATAGTTATTAAAATATATATATATTCTACACGAATAAAGCGTGATAAACAGAACACAAAACATTAATTATAAACAACAATTAGCCAAGCGCTCTTGGCTAATTGTTGTTTATAATTAATGTTTTTGTGCTCTGTTTATCACGCTTTATTCGTGTAGAATAATTTTCATTATCTGACAGAGTTTATATATATATATAAAATTTCTCTAAAAAAATTATCAGTTGATAGAGACCAGTATAAGAAAAATATTAAATATATGAAAATATTTAAACATTAATCATTAAGAAATTTTACCAGATAATTGGATGAATGGGATAAACATGTTAAAAATAATATACAAAATCATTATCATGATAATTTCACTTATCTACGGATAACTTTGAATTTAACTAAATAATAAAATAAGATGTTATAATAAGTTAGAGTATTTCCATGTATGATTATTAGATGTTGATGTGAAGAAAAATTTAAACTTTATTTAAACTTTTCAAATACAAAGAACATATTAGTAATAACACACAAATAGACAATGCCAGTGAGTAACTACACAATGTTTTCGACTAGTGGTATTGTCAAGTCTTCCCGTGTTGTTGTCTTGACCAGTAACAATATTAATATAGGAATCGAACTTACACCTTTCGATCCTTGATTATCGAATTTTACGCAAGCGCACTAACCAACCGTTTAGAGTGTTGCCTTAAAAGTCGATATTCAAGAAACTAGTTCAAGAATCTATTGAGGAGATGATAATAGATGGAGAGTAAATATCTTGAGCTGAATGCGAGGAAATTAGATATAATATAAAAAAAAAAAAAAAACACAGGTGAGTTTAATGGATTGAGTTTAATGGAGGAAATAAGGTAGTTTATTGGTTGTATAATGTGGATAAAAGAGATTATGATCAAAAACTTAAAAAGAACTTCATTCTGGACTCGATGATAATGATTGAAAATTATAAATAAACAAATTATACCAAATTTAGAGTGTGTGTATATATATATATATATATATATATATATATATATATATATATATATATAAATGAAAAAAAATATTTTTGATTATACAATATTAAATAAAGCTTAAACTGAATAAAATAGTGAAATTTCTAAATTCTCAAATTAAATACTGCTTCATGATCTAGAATAAAATATCTCACCACTGGTTATTATTTTTAATGTTTTGATGATTTCATTGACTGACGTTTTCAAAAATCATTCCATATATATCAATTTATAAGGTATCCCATTCTCTTATATTTTAATGCTAAATAAAATTACATATTTATTAATTGATACACTGTACAGGTTTACACACACCTGCACATATACAATGTTATATATAAGATATTCGAACTCAGACTTTTACACAACCGTCAACTCTCCATGCCAACTCATACTGCTGACCCACCGGATCATATGCATGTTGAAAAGATAAATAATTGTAAAATTTATAATAACACCTTAATAACCGAAAGTTACATAACATTTAAATTAAAAACAAATTTTAATATTAAGTAAATAATAGAAAAATGTAGAAAATTATTTTTTATTTTCTGTAATGAATATTCCAAATTACTTTGCAAATAATCTTACCGATTTTATAAGTAAACATATAATCACAAATTTGAAAAATATTTAATCTTTCTCCAAAATAAATTAATAAATTAATCTTCAAAGCAATTTTCAATAATGAATTTTTTTGTTTACAAGCTATTATTAATAAATCAATATTGGAAAACAACATATTTAATAATAGTAGTAATAAAATAAAACAAAATATTTAAAAAAAGTTTTCAGATTATATTAGGCAATACTTTTAGAGTTATTTAGCAAAGCAGTGAATGTAGCCTCAAATGTTATACTGTTACAAAATTGTTTGAGAATACATTTCTATTTTTTTTTTTCATTCCTTTACCCGAATACATACAAAATTGACAGTTTATTAAGTAATCTAATAAACCACTTTTGTAATCGTCAATAGTTTATACTTTTAGATTATTGTATTTATTTATGTCATGTTAAAAATGATTAGATGAAAAAAATAACTATCCACAAAATTGGAAATTATAATAGAATTTAAATATAGGGAATTTGAACTCAGACTTTCAAGCACCCTTCAACTATCTATACTATCTCATACCACTAATACAATATATACTAATATATTTACAATTAGGCTCCAGGTATGTGAAGAGTGTCTGTAGTTCAAATACAACTTATATTATATATATATATATATATATATATATATAAACAAAACACAAGATGTATAACTTGTACATATATATATATGGGGTGTGAATAAATAAACAATCTTATTTACGTGTATTTTTTTTACTTTTGTGATTATTATCGCAAGCGACTGTTATTTTTCAATGTTGGAATAAACATAAATAAAAACTAATTAAAATATTGAAAAAAGCGGTCACTGAATCAATAACATAATAAATTATCAAAATATTTAAATCTGATACTTTAAAAAAATAATCAGTAGATTAATATTTTTTTAATTTAATTTAAAATTAAAGAATCTGCGGTTGAAATAAACTTTTGTTTTAATTGCTAAAATAAAACGATGTTTAAAATTTATTTAATATTTTTATTAATCCAATAAAAAATAAAAATTGTTATTAAAATCAAATTCTATTAAATTTGATAATTTAAGAGACCGAAATAATAGCAATATTATTAATATTATAATTGATCTATAAAAGGAATTCTCAAAACTATTTCAGCGATGCTATTTATAAACACGCGCCAATTAATAATTAGCTGAAAAACGTAAATTCGGAAAGACGTAACAATTTCGGTAGTATACATGTAGGAAGTGATGTGTTCTTTGAGGTACATAATCGTCAAATATGTGATGTTTTTATTGGATACGATTGGAAAAAATAAATGTTCAGAGCCAAAGCCGTACCGAGTAAAAACTGGAGCCCGTTGCAATATTTAAATGGGCGGGGGGGGGGGGTACGTGATAAAAAATAGAAATTTAAAAACTTATCTTATTTGCAAATACAATGCTTTACAATTAGTATAAATCAAATCAAGAATGCTTCGATAAAACTGTTATTTATACGTATGTTATTTCGTTTACTCAAACATTGATTCAATAGAATTGCACAAATTGGTATTTATTATGTATAAATAATTACTTATTTATTACAAATTATAAGTATGACTTTGTGCAATTTTATTGAACCAGTATTCAAAAATGAAAAAAAAAATAAATAAAAAAATGCACAGTAACGCAAAAAATTATATTTTATTTTCTTCAAATGTTTATTTTCTATTTTTTCTAAACTGTTAATTAATAATGTCTTCATATTTTTTTTTTTTTTTAGAATTCTGATTCAATAAATAAAATTGAACTGCTCTGATTAACATGACCACAACAATGCAAATATTTAGATATACATATTGTAGGCAGCATTTGACAAGAAATCCAAATCATGCAGATCTAGAGCGTTGATATGCCGAGGACCTGTCTGCGCTGCGGTTACGGGCTACATTTACTGCCAGGTAAAATTAAATTAGAGTGTGCATGTGTTCAGACAGTATTTAGTGTTTTTGTTCCAAAATGAGGTAAACATAATCAACAATTTATAATTGCAAGATCTGTGAAGATTATTGCTTATTATACACATTGTGGAAATGGTATTGCAACAGTTGCAAAGCAACATAATCTAAAATGCCATTTTAAGAACAAGCACAGTTCTTTTAACAATAATCATCTATCTAAATATGATATTAAATATATGCATAGATGCCAAATAGTAGTATTTAATAAATCTTTATCCTGTAGTGTTCAATCAAAATATCCCTGTGCTAGTTTCTAGACTATTGCAGACATCAATGAAGAAAATTTCGATTTTTGACTGTTCATTTGGATTTTTAGGAACTAATGCACATTTATTTTAGAAGTCACTTTGTCATTTGACATATATTGATTACTAGCAAGATTTGGAAAAATTGCTAAAAAAGCAACAGGCAACCATGTCATATCATGTTGGTCATGAGAAAATAAAAAATTAGTCAATTAAAATAGCAACACAGAAATCTATTTTCATATGACATAAATAATAGAGAAACATAATTGCTATGATTATTTTTGTATGAATTTCTCATTTATTGGCAAAAAAATATGTGACAGTAAATTTATGATTAAAGATTCATTTTAAACTGCAACCATTTCTTTGTTTGAAAAATTTTAAACTCAGAAATTATTTAGGTTCCGTTAACATTTAAACTCTGACCAATGGATTTCAAAATTATTCAAGTGATTTCAATTGATTTGAGAAGTCAACTAAAAAAAGGTTTTTATGTCAGTAGAATTTCACATCCAAAACAATACAGTTAGCAGTTTTTTTTTTTTTTTTACAAGAATGGATTTCAATAAATTCAGTATAAAAGAAAAACTGTTAGTATTTTGCCTATGCAAAAACTGATAAGAGGTGAAGTTATTTATATTTACAAATTAGTTGACGGACATAGATTTGCCTATGTACCCCAAAAATGTGGTTGTAACAGTCTATTTATTTTTCACTGTAAAAGAGATGAATTGTTAAAGAATTTTAAATCTTATCATTGCTTTATCCATTAGGGTGTCTTCTCCATCAAAATTTTATCATTTGAATTTATCATTTATGTTATTTTAAAATAATTAAAAGATTCATAGAAAATACTTTATTATATCTAAATGTTTAAAACCTACTAAAGAGATTGAATAACTCAAAGCAGAAGTCATATCGTCAATAGACATAATGTATTCACGAAAGAGAAAGCTATTATAATTTTTTAATCTATTGAAGATTAAAAATTTTCTTTATTCAAAGAATCAAGCGATTAAAGAAATGAATTGCAATCATAACTCGATTGATTCTGCTTTCTCTTAGATATATATTTTTTTTTTTGCAAATGATAGAGAATTTATATAATCAACTCAACAAATTAAATTTGAAATAATAGATTTCTTAAAACCATTAAAAGCCAAAATACTATAAGTATATAAAATAAAAAAGATTCTATCACTACATTTTACCAGAATACAAAAGTTGTTAGTGATAATATTTTTAACCCACCAATGTTTATTGGCCATCTTCAAAAAAACTTTTACAACGGTTTAACAATAAATAGCAAAAAAAAAAATGCAATTCTTTAACCCATCGCTTGCTTCTCTAAAAGACATTTACTTAAAAATAAAGATGTTTTGCCTATCTGGGTGCAACATTAAAAATATTTATTCAAACAAAAGCACAAAAAATAAGAGATTATAGAGTTTTAATCAACATTAAACTGAAACCTTTCTCCAGATAAAATTTCCAGGATCTAGGTTGATTAAAACAAAAAGTGGCTTTTAAAAGAGGCGCTTATAAAAGTATATGGTTATGTTTTTATATATCTATGCCGATAATTGACTTCTATGACGACTACATTTAAAACAATAAACAAATCTCGGTTTAATAATTTCAATCTTTTGACAGAAGAAAAACATCATTCTACCCATCATGTTATAACAAAATGGCAAATGAAATGAAGTGGCAAAATGACTTTGATATTGCAAATTTATTAGCAGTTTTTAAGTCTTTAAATTAATTTGAAGAAAAAAATATCATTGCGAGAAATTGTGTTATTTTAATATTTTATAATTTTATTATTTAATTCTAACTAATTTTAATACATGTAGTAATGAAATAGTCGTCTCCTTTTGACATAGCTTCTATTTTTTTTCCATTCTCAAATGCCCTGTGATTAAAATTAGATTGAGAATTACTGGTCTATGTATTAGTACCATTTAGTTGGTAAAATATAAAATAATTTTATTTCAATCTTAGTTATATATTTTACCTAACATTTTAATAAAATGCCATTTAATATGACATGGATTTTTTGGACAAAGCATAATAAAATAGGGTACTTTTTTAAGGAATAGAAGCCTACATAATTCAAAGGAATTCAAAATATAAATACAAAAGATTTAAAAACACAATGTCTTCAATCTTAAGATGACATGAAAAGAAAACTCTGCTTTCTGAGGAAACGTTGGTGGCATTTAGTTAAAATGGAGAAAGACAAATCAGGGATTCTAGCCATAATCATTGACCATTTTAAAATAAATGAGGATAAAGAAAAAATATTTGGATATAAGCGTTTAATAATCTGCCAGTAGTAGCGAGTTACTTTGATTAATATGCACATTTTATACTTTGTCTAATTGATAAAATAATTAGGAAATGGTATAAAAATACTCTATTTCATACCCTGTCAAGATGTTTTAGACATTTCATATAACACATTTCCTATAAAACTCCATTATGAGATGTCTGAAGTAAAAATATATTTATAAGAAACTATGTACATGTTAAACTATTTTCTTCATCTAAGTAAATTCTGAAAGGCTTTTTTTTTTAAAAAAAAAAAAGGCAGGCCTTTGCTAACATTTCTCTATTGGTAACAATGTACAATTTATGTAAATCAATAATTATTTATCCAGCGCAATATCTATCTGTAACCATTCAGAAAGAATAAACATTTACCCATGCTCTGTTTATTATAGTGTATCAAATTTACATGCACAATTTAATATAAACTCTAACGTTTCAAGTAGTAGTGATCTGTTCTTTTCTTCAGGGGTGACTAATGAGAGTTTAGCATGAGGAATTTTCAAGTGCCTTTTAATTTTTTTTTCCATTTTTTCTTTGTTTTTTTGGGGAAAGATTAACAAGTAGTTTCCAAACATCTTCAGTAAATCAAAAATGTTTGCAACCTATGTATTAAAATTATTCTTAAAAAAATGGAACATTCAGAAAGATCCACATAATTAATTACATAATAAAAATCGTGCATTTGAAAGAATATCCCAGCGTAGCATAAACAAACCTGAAAATCAATCAGGACCAATTTATATGTTTGACTGTCCAAGATCAGATAGGAGTAAATGAAAAACTCAAATATTATAATCTGTACTAACCTGTATATTATGATGAAGCATAAATATATATTTTTTAAAAAATGATTTTGTAAGCAAAATCTAAAAGACAATACAAATAATTTCTATATTATATAGTTAATAGTTAACAGCCTCTTTTGAAAAAAACAGATTAATATTATTTAAATACTGTATTCTGTACTTAATCTTGCATTTTTACAGCATATTTATTTAGAATGCCATCCTAGTTGGTATAAAACATCACATTAATCTTGACATGGCATTAACCAATTAAAGATTCACTGAGGAATAACTCCTATGCTAGACTGTCACTCTCTGGAAAAAAGTATTAAAGTAGAAAATAGAATAATCTATTCTAACATTAAGTTTTTATATTTACTTGTGTAGACTTAGAATACATGAATGTTTTTTTTTAATATTCTAGTAAGTCAGAACGCCCCATTAAATTCGGTTTTCCTTTTTTTCAAATCTAAACGTCAGTGACGAATACGATAGCAACATTAGAAGAAGTGAAAAGTGAAATATATCTTCAAATATTGTATTCCATAATCAACTGCCTATTATTTTAACAAATGAATATTTATAAATACGTGTATATGAAGTTTGGATTTTTCTCAAAATATTTAACAAATCAAATACCTGACAGAATTAAACAACATTCAAATTTAACTGGTAGAAAAATGGCATTATCACAATCTTGCTAAAAACCAAATGTGTGCATATATATGATAAACAAAAACAAGTTTAAAAAGTTTTAACCTGCCTATAGCTTGCATTTTATGATCACAGATGGAGCTTTACCAATAGCTCATCAAGCTTGTTTACAAAAAAAATAATAATAATAATAGCCAATTAGCTTGAAACCATGGTTTAAAGGTTGGGGACAATTTGAAAGAGATATTGAAATTTCGATTGTCTCTCGGCATTTTTTGTAAACAAGCTTGATGAGCTATTCGTAAAGCTCCATCTGTGATCCTAAAATGCAAGCTATAGGCAGGGTAAAAAAATAACTTGTTTTTGTTTATCATAAATGTACCTTTGAAGTTTTTAGCAATGATATAGATTGCAGAACCTTTCTACTATGTAGTGAAACTGAACTGATTTCAGACCCATATAGCTATCTAGTTTGTTTAGCTGGATTTTAAGATATTTATATCTAAAAAATTCATGTTTTCAAGCTGATAGGAACAATTTACATATATGGTGTTCAGTAGAGTTGGGGTTTTAGATCTAGTTTCTAATCCCCCTACCCTTTACTGGTGAAAGCCAATTAGCTTGAAACCATGGTTTAAAGATTGGAGACAATTTGAACGAGATATTGAAATTTTGATTCTCTCTCAGCATTTTTTGTAAACAAGCTTGATGAGCTATTGGTAAAGCTCCATCTATGATCTTAAAATGCAAGCTATAGGCAGGTTAAAAAAATTTTAACTTGTTTTTGTTTATCATAAATGTAACTTTGAAGGTTTTAGCAATGATATATATATATATTGCAGAACCTTTCTACTATGTAGTGAAACTGAACTGATTTCAGACCCATATAGATATCTAGTTTGTTTAGCTGGATTTTAAGATATTTATGTATCTAAAAAAATTGTGTTTTCAAGCTGATAGGAACAGCTTACATATATGCTGTTCAGTAGAGTTGGGGTTTTAGATCTAGTTTCTGGTCCCCCTATCCTTTACTGACGAAAGCCAATAAGCTTGAAACCATGGTTTAAAGGTTTGGGACAATTTAAAAGATATATATATAATAAACATAATGGTAATTAACTGTTATATACATTCTTTCTATCGCAGAAATATTTTTGGTTAATTCCCTAACGCTCCTCAACTGCAGTTAAATTCAAAAAACATAATTCAAGCAAAGGACATTAACTGAATTCCTATGAATCTCAAATTTTAACGTTAGCAGCTTGCCTATTAATTATATTCATTTTATTTCTATTTATTAAAATTGCCTTCTTAATTTTTTTTATTATAGTTTTTCTCTTCATGAAAAGAATATTAACACTTTGAAAATCAGACTTAAATTTATATTTACATGTCCTTTCATGGTCAAAAAAAACAGAAGCAGTCATTAAATCATTATTATTTTTTTATTTTTCACATGCTTCTACAACAATTTAGTATTATAAATTTGCTTCTAAAGAACTTAAATAATTTGAATGGTTCAAAGTGGAGTACTAAAAAGGGCCAGGACAAAAGAATTAAATATTTGAGTTTAATTATTACAAGAAATAACAATATGTTAAGCCATAAATTAATAATCAAACCATTACAAAAAGGTAATATATAAATTGTAAATCAAAAATACCTTTTATGCATATAATGGCATGTTTTAGATATTTTTAGTTTCTTAATGAAAATTTAGTCCATTACTAGTGTGATAAATTAAAAAAAAAGGGGGATATTTGCCAAGGAATTGTTTGAAATAGATTATAAAATATAATGATTTAAAAAAACTGAAGATCGATAATAAAAAAATGCATCTTATTGCACATATTTAAAATACTCATGTGAATTTTTTAAGGATATATATATATATATATATATATATATATATATATGGATGGGTTTAAATTTCGTTTTGTGTTACAAATAAGGTTAGTAAGTTAGTGAGTAATGCTAACAATGTCATCTGTCAAAGACAAAAGTAATATTGTGTATCAAAATATTTGTGATAGTATGTTATCATATATAGATAAATCGAGATGCAGTATTGAAAAAAAAGAAGCATGAATTGTCATACAAGTGTGTGGAAACTACAAATAGTAATGGTTTAATGAAACTTGAGTTTTCTTGGATCATGGAAACATATGTAAATATAAATTCAAGTCTGATATTGAAAATGTTAAGATACTTCATGAAGAAAGAATCCATAATAAACATAATTTGAGGCAAAAAACAATGAGGTGTTCTAATTGCTCAAATAAGCTATATTGATAAATGCCAGCAAAAGAAAGCTATTAATATATCGTTTGGCTGAATATCTCTCAGCCCCATATAGCTATTTGTGAAGGATAACTGGGTTTGAAGACATGTAGGGTTTACAATTTTCAGCCCTTCCTCTAAATAGATATATTTTAGATAAATGCGGCTTTGAGTTGGTATTTTTAGATATAGTGTCTCAAACTACCCTATCTGCACACTGAAGAGTGCCAAAGCTTGAAAATATTGGTCTTGCTTGCATTTATCAATAAAGCTTATTATAGCATCAGACAGCTCATTGTTTTTTTTATTTTCAAACTTAAAAAATTAGGTCATGGATATATGACTTTAATTTTTATTGACTAATTAAAGAGGCAATTTTAATAAATAAAAATAAAATGAACATATTTCATAGACAAGCTGCTAAAATTAATATTCGGGATTCATGGGATTTGAGTTGATGAACTTTCCTTCTCTTATCTTTTTGAACTTAACAACAGTTGAGGAACTTTAAGGATTAATCAAAAGTATTTCCATGGATTTAAAGACTTTACATAATAGTTAATAAATGTTATATTTATTATTTTTATTTTAATTACAATAGTTCTTAATTACCGGTCATTTTATTTGTATATATAATAATAAATTATTACTTCTCTATAAAGCTGCTTTATTATTTCAACCAGCAGACTGTTTTTTTTTTTTAATTTATTGACTTTGTTTATACATGAACTACATTTTTAACAACAGCTTGAGAAAATTTACTCTATATTACTGTATCATGGAGTCTTGAGGTGACGGCATAAATTCTATAAATTCTTCTTCTATTAGGATGACTTTGGACCATGTTTGTTTATACAGCCAGTCTGGAGCTAACATTCTGTCTCTAATGCTGATGCTCTTAATCAATGTTTTTAAGGTATCCAGGATATTGGTTGTCATATTACTAATTACATGTTTGCATCTGGTTAGCCAGATTGCAAAGGAGAGAAAGATTGAGAGTCTGATATTTGAGAAATTTTCGTTTTTGATTGAATGTTGAATCGAAAACAAGTCTACATTTTATTTTTTGGGCTTTATCATTGATAAATGTTTTTAGTGAGCTGAGTATTGGACAGTTATGAAAATGTGTTAGATCGTTTCATCATCCATACTACATAATTGACATAGCGAGTTAATTTTGGTAAATCCCCCTTTCCACACTAGAAAATGACTGGTTGGGTAATGAGCCCAGATTTAATTTTATAATAAATTCTATATATTTCAGTTCTCAGAACCAATATTTTGTTTTCTTAATCATGATTCTATTGTTGAAGCCAAGAGCACTTGGGAGTGCAGTAGGAGTGTTGATCTTGAGTTTGAACACATCCCAATATGACTTTTTGCTATCAAGTGTGTTTTGTGTTGGGCTAATGCAGTTGTTGACATGATTACATATTTGTGTCATCCATATGCTACTTTTAGGTGGTGGAGTGTCCATGGGTGGAATAGTTAGTGTTATATTCAGGTGGGCAGATTTCAGGGAGAAGGCACGCAGTGCTGTTAATGATTTTTGCAGGTATATTGTGGAAACTGAGTGAAGGCCAAGGCCATTAAGTCCTTTGGGCATTTGTATTTTTGCAATGCTTATGGCGACAACCTTTCCTTTCCATAGTAATTTAGAACATAGTGAGTTGACTCCCTTTTCAAAGGTTTTGGTGGGTTTAATAATTGGCAGATAATAGTTTAGTCTGGAGAACACTAGCATATTGAGCAATGTAGCTTTGCCTGGAAGCGACAGTGAGATCCCAGAAAGTGATTTCACTATTTTCTTGGTTTTTTTGAGGATTGTGTTTTGGATTTCTTTAATCATGGCAAATTTCGTTTTGGCTATAGGAAAACCTAAGAAGTGGTGAGGTTTTGATGTGAATATTGATTGAATTACAGTTCCAGATGTAATTTTCCATATTGAAAATTTACTGTTTTAAAGCTGGTCTTGTATTTGATCCTTGACTAAGGATTCAATTGTTTTTATAAGCAGAAGTATCATTGAAATGGGATGTAGGTTAGTAGGACAGGATGGGTTTGCTTGTTTTTTTTTCAAAAATGGGACCAATGCTACTGGATACAAATCTGGAATATTTTGGAAGTTGGCAGCAAACACGTCATCAGACAATACAATATAATATGCAAATATAAGTATATTCTCTATACTAAACTTAATGTAATTAGAAAGGACTTGAACTTGTATTTTCAAGCAACCTACAGCTATGCACACTATCCTATACAACTGATGCACATAATATTTCATTGTCAGATTTTCAATGATATGGATGGCAGAAGAATTAGAAGGTCAAGAAGATAAAAGCATGTTCATTAAATTTCCAAGACTTGCTATCTTAATATAAGCTGAGCACTGACTGTACATAAGTGTTGGAAATTGTGATCTGAACCAAATGATGTATGCAAGTTCAGCACAAAAAGTATATATATTTGAGACTATTTATTTTTCTACATATATGTGGTCATGTATATTGTTGTATGAGATGGATTAAATAACTGTACAAATCTTGAATGCTTGAATTCAAATTTCTTATAATTACATTAAGTTTAATATAAAACTATTGTACCAGGTTCGAATATGAGAGGATTGAAACAATGGCCTCTTAGGCAGAAAAGAACATCCCTGCAGAGTATTAAGTTCAAATGATAGCTACAAGATATATAACTAGTGTTACATTTCCAGGACATAACTTCTTCTCGACTGTTGAATTCAACACCAAGTTCAAAGCACTTTTTTTGTTTTGTATAAACATGGGCGCCAGTTATTTATCCAAAAGAATAAACAATGCACTTTGAACAATGGCCACTAATTCACTGCCTAAGTTACACCCATGACTAGCTCAGTCTATTTTTAATCAATAACAAATTATTGTTTCATAATAAGGTGAAAAGAATTGATAAAAAGAATTGATAAAAAGAATTGGCCAGCAAAATAAAGCTTAATTTTAAAGACAATTTATTTAATTAACACTTAATATACTAATTTTAAATACTCTTGTAAATTTTAATAACAGAACACTGTTTTTTATCTAATTATCATGCACATATTAACTGATACACTCACATATATAATAATAAAACATTAAATAGTATTTGACATTTAGAACACACAAATTAATAGTTCATATTTGTGTGCTATAGAGTTCATATAATTTGGCTCTTGGAGGATTCACAAATGTGATGGCTACTTTAGAAAGGAATAAAAGAATATGTTTTACCTAGGATTTTAGAACATGGATGCATTTTGCTGTTTGCTGCTTCTAATGAGATATCTCTAACTGGTTAGATTTGAAGTTTCTTGAGATGTTTCCTTCTTTAAGACAATTAGATATTGATGGAGATTCTTCAAGCTGTTATGCAGACATTATTTTCATAGGCAGGTCTTGCTGTTTTACTGGACTTCGGGATAGAGATAGCCACATGTTTCCCATGGTTTTAACACTGCATTCTCGGTTGATTCACAATAAACTGAACTGTTATCTGAACTGAGTGACTGAACTGAACTCAACTGTTTTCTCTTCGTTATCTCAACTGAACTGTCTGATAAAAATTGACTATTTATACATGATGCATGTTTTCATTTTGATATCCTCTGGCAATATCTGTTGTCAAAATTCCTTTGATAATCTCTTAATTACATGTTTTTAAAGATCGTTTAATTAGTAGCCATGCAAATGTGTTGTTTTTATATTTTTAATTTGTAGCCATTGCTGAGTGTTTTTTAATGATAATCTTCATTTATTTTTGTAATATTTAATATGCATACATTTATTTTATATTTACATTCACACACACACACACACACACACACACACATATATATATATATATATATATATATATATATATATATATATATATATATATATATATATTACTAACAAACTTATATTAATCATTTATGCACATATATAATTCATCTAGACTCAATACTAGTTTTAACATTACCTTTTTCTCTAGCTTAAATAAAAATAGATTTATATTTTAAACTTGAAAATCAACTTTTAATTTATTTCCCTTTTTTTTAATCAATCACATATAACTTTCATGAACAATATTTTCTTTAACTAACAACAATAATAAAAGAAATTCTTTACTTATTTCAAAACCAACTTCTTTTAATTTGACATTTCTAAGCAAACCTTTAATTAATTATTTTTAACTTTTATTTCAAAAAAACTCCTTAACTTTTATGATTACTAAACAAACTGCAGTAAAACTTTTAAACTCCTAATGTTACATTTTTATTTTAAAAAATATTTTTATTTTAATAAGTTTTTAGATAAAATTATTGTGTACCAACTATGATCTTGGTACATTACACCTCCCTCCATTTGAGAATAAAATGCATCATTTTTGACCATTTTATCTCTGATAACTTTAATTTTTAATTCTAAATATTTATTGTTTTTCTACATTTGCTTTTTAATATCTTTCACTTTACATACTAAGGGCAATCTGTTTTGACTATGCTTGCCTTCATTCTCTGCTAAATACATTGCTCACAATGATCTAAATCCTGGTTAGTAACCATCGGGACATCACTTTTTGTGATACAGTCATCTTTGGAAACAAAGCAGATGCAGATTTGATACTGTCTTACACATATGAAAATTGAAGCTTCATTTGATGGGTTTCTACTGACTTGGGAAAAAGAAAGGGTCACTATGAGTGGCAAATTTCTCTACTGTCCAATTTGACTTACGCTTTGGAAACAAAATGTGAAATGTGGGGACTATCACCTGAAGAAGTAATTTGCATTTTACGCTGGTTATTCCCAGTGCGCATTTTAAAAGAAAAATGATGCCTGACATTCTGTTATGGGTGCTAAATTTTATCCAGTTGACAGCTTTAACCTTATTCTAACTTATTTCAATACTACTCTCATTCCCTTAATTTCAAACCCTTATACATTCCTAATGTAACTTAGATTGACTTTCATTTATATTATTAATTTTACAACTTTATTTTTAAATTCATACGACCAATATCTTAAACCATTTATTCCTATTAATCCTACAATATTACTTTTAAACCATTACGAACATTACATATTTATTGATATTACAATATTATTTTGAACCATTATGAACATTATTTTAAATCATTATTTATATTGTCTTATGATATTATTTTTAAACCATTACTTTAACTTCTTTATTTGACATGTGTGTATTCAGAAAATCTATTTTACTTTATTATGATTTATTATTATACAGATATATTTTATTTATTTTATTTGACTTAATTACTTTGCCATTATTTTATTCATTTATTTAATCCTACAAACTTTATTTTTTAAATCATTCATTTGATGTATTTCTTTAACTTGGTTAGATTGATTTTTTTTAATTTATTTGAACTGATTATTTACGAACCATTTCCTTAATTAATATGTGCGTGGAGAAAAAAAATCTTTTCTTTAGTAAAGCTTCCCTTATTGTTATTTGACAAAACAATCCATCATTTTAAATAGCAAAATTCTAATTCAGGCTTTTCACCTATGTCAAAATAATTATATTAAAGTCATAGTCCATTTCCGGTCCTTTGTTTCTTTCCTTTACTATTCCGTCCATTTACTAACTTTTAAATTAAGTCAGGTGATTCCTTTTTTTTTTTCTACTAATTCACTAACATAAATTATACACCATATTCTTACATCTATCCCTCGATTAAAATTTATTGCTTTATCTCTTCCTCATTCTGTCCTATTTTCAACTTTATAAATTAGAAAGCCTTTAAGATTCACAGACCTCCGTATTTTTCTTAACCATGAATATTTTATTCTCTGCTTTCTTTTTGTTTTAAATCTCCATCTAAAACAAACACAAACTTTTACTTTAACATTTTTAAATCTTTGTAAAAACTTTTCTACACTATCTTCTACCTTGAACTTATGTCTCTTTTCTATTTGTTGATCTATATTTTTCCTCACACTTTCTGTCTTAGCATTATCCTGTTCTACTTTATCTGCTGCAACACTATCTAATTCTGCTTTAATTTCTATCTCTTTTATGACCTCAACTTCCTGACTTTCTTTAATTAAATCTAACTCTATAATTTCATGGTTCTTCTTTACTTTTACTATTATCTCATATCTTATTTTTCTTACTTCTGCTCTGAGTTCCCTAATTTCTCCTTTCACCTGACTATTTTTCTTTCAGTTCTTCTTTGAACTCTTTCATCATGTTCATTATCATTTTCATCATCATCTGTGTCTTAGATACTTCTTCTTTCTATTTTTTCACTAACTGGGAATTTTTTAAATATATCAGGCTTTCTTTTGGATCCATTTTCGAAAATTTCAATTTCTCTTTCTTTATAATTATTATTATTATTATTATTATTATTATTATTATTATTATTATTATTATTATTATTATTATTATTATTATTATTATTATTATTATTATTATTATTATTATTATTATTATTATTATTATTATTATTATTATTATTATTATTAAACTAGTGCTTACGTTAAACTAAATTTAAATACTATTGTTTATTAATTTCTTTTTTTTAAATGGTACATACAGCTAACTCCAGTCCCTTTGTCCTTTTTTTTCTCTACCCATTCTTAATGCCTTAACTCTGCCCAAACACCTAACTGTGTTTAATTTAAAAGAATAATTTATTTTAAATAGCATAACTGTCAAATCTCTTTCCATTAAAAGAAAAAAAAAGTTTTTGGTTAATTCTTTTTTTAAAAAATTAAACCACTTTAACATATGTAATTTAGCATTTTTAGATTTTTATTTTCAACAAGAAGCAAAGTATTTAATTAACTGTCATTTATGACAGGATCGGCCCACATTCGTTATGCCATTTGTACTGGGTTCAAATATAAGAGGATTGAAACACTGGCCTGTTAGGCAGAGAAGAACATACCCAGAGAGTATGTATGTCCAAATGATAGCTATATGATATATAACTAGCATTACATTTCCACGACATAACTTCTTCTTGAATGTTGAATTCAACACCAAGTTCAAAGTACTTTTTTGTTTTGTATAAACATGTGCACCAGTTATTTATCTAGAAGAATAAGCAATCCACTTTGAACAATGGCCACTAATTCAATGCCAGAGTTAGACCCATCACTAGCTCAGTCTATTTTTAATCAATAACAAATTATTGTTTCATAATAGTGGTGAAAAGAATTGATAAAAAGAATTGATATAAAGAATTAACCGACAAAATAAAGATTAAGTTTAAAGACAATTTATTTAATTAACACTTAATATACTAATTTTAAATACTCTTGTAAATTTTAATAACAGAACACTGGTTTATCTAATGATCATACACATATTAACTCATACACTCACATGTATAATAATAAAACATTAAATAGTATTTGACATTTAGAACACACAAATTAATAGTTCATTTTTATGTACTATAAAGTTTGTGTAATTTGGCTCTTGGAGAATTCATGAATGTGATGGCTACTTTAGAAAGAAATATAAGAAAATGTTTTTACCTAGGATTTTAGAATGTGGATGCATCTTGCTGTTTGCTGCTTTTAATGAGATATCTCTAACTGGTTAGATTTGAAGTTTTTTGAGGAGGTTTCATTCTTTAAAACAATTAGATATTGATGCAGATTCTTCAAGCTGTTATGCAGACATTATTTTCATGGGCAGGTCTTGCTGTTGTACTGGACTAAAGGATAGAGACAGACGCATGTTTCTCATTGTTTTAACACTGCATTCTTGGTTGATTCATAATAAACTGAATTGTTATCTGAACTGAATGACTGAACTGAACTCAACTGTTATCTCTCTGTTATCTCAACTGAACTGTCCGATAAAAATTGACTATTTATACAGGAAGCATGTTTTCATTTTGATATCTTCCAGAAATATCTGTTGTTGAAATTCCTTTGATAATCTCTTAATTACATGTTTTGAAGATTGTTTAATTAGTAGCCATGCAAATGTGTTGTTTTTATATTTTTAATTAATAGCCATCGCTAAGTGTTGTTTAATGATAATCTTTATTTATTTTAGTAATATTTAATATGCATACATTTTTTTTTATATTTACATTCGGACATATATATATATATATATATATATATGTATATATATATATATGTATAAATATATATATATGTATATATATATATATATATATATATATTACTAACAAACTTATATTAATAATTTACGCACCTATATAATTCATCTAGACTCAATATTACTTTTAAGATTACCTTTTTCTCTAGCTTAAATAAAAAGAGAATTATATTTTAAACTTGAAAATCAACTTTTAATTTCTTTCCCTTTTTTTAATCAACCACTTATAACATTCATGAACAATATTTTCTTTAACTAACAACAATAATAAAAGGAATTATTTTCTTATTTGAAAACCAACTTCTTTTAATTTGACGTTTCTAAAGCAAACCCCCATTCACACTTTTAATTAATTATTTTTAATTTTTATTTCAAAAAAGTATTTAACTTTTAAATTTACTAAACAAACACCAGTAAAACCCTTAAACTTTTAATTTTCCATTTTTCTTTTACAAAATATTTTTATTTTAATAAGTTTTTAGATAAAATTATTATGTACCAACTATGATCTTGGTACAGTATATATGTATTTAAATATTATAGTTATGTAACATGTAAAATGTTAAAATAAATTACTTTAATTGTCATATATAGGCTATATGAGTACAGACTTTCACATTACCCACCACTTTCCACACTATCTCATAACACTGACACACTTGAACACATATATGTTGAAAAGGTAAATAATCACCAATATACATCTTTCATGCTAAACCAGCAATCATCATTTGGTCCAGATTACCATTTTTATACATACATGTTATAAGTGCTCAAAAATATATTAAGATCACCAAACCTTATACTTTAATGGACATGGTTCAATATACTCACACTCCAACTCTTCAACTGTCCATCCAATTGAAAATCTTGTACAATTGCCAAAAGAAATTATTTAAATTTAAAAGAAACTGCTAAAATATATTAGAACTATGTTATCAAAGAATGTATTGCAAAAGAATTCAATCAAAAATTGGATTTTAAATAATTAAGTTACAAATATTAATCCTGATTTAATATGAGATTTAAAAAATCAGGCAATTTATTAATTAAATGGTTTTGTAAGCTCAATTAACAAAAGTGTTTTTGAAATTTTTTTACTAAAATAAAATCTGATCATAAAATTGTTAAAAACAGCATTATCAGAGCCTGAGAAAAACAATAAGCATGTTCAAAACAAGAACTAAAACATATATAAGGTCAGTTTTTTATTAAAAGTGGTCACTATGGATTTTTAATTTATTTATGCTATCTTGGAGTTTCATTATGCTGACTGAGTAGAATGGAGAAAAATCTGTCAACTATTAAATATAATCTAAACTATTGCAAATCTGGCATTATATCAAACAAATCTCTAATTAAAATTGACAGACAATGTTTACTTCATAGTTCAAATCAAGAAAATGTTAACCCCTTCTAAGAAACAAGTGCAGATTAACATTCATACCTTCAAGTCACTCAAAAATCATCAATTTTGAGCCATGATAGTCTGTTTATCCTTATTTTAAAACTTAAAATATACCATAAGATGCTGCCATCTCAAGAATTATTTTACAAGTAAAAAGTCAATAATATTGACATAAGAAACTACAAAAAAGAAAGAAGGCAGGCTTTTCTAAATTCTTATTGGTTCATTCACTTTTCAGACAATAGAAGAGCATATGTCAACACTTTTCCCTGCTCCAAATTCTGCTTTGACTTTGAAAACAAAAATTAACATCTTACAATGTTTTTTTTTATTATTTTTCATACATATTATACATTATTTTCATAAAATATACTGAAAATATAATTATTTTAAAAAAATTGTAAGATTTTAGTAAAAAATTGTATACTTTTACATGAATGTAAATTTAAAAAGAAACCAGCTAACAACAGTTTTGACACCTGTCAACAATTTGCATTGCCCCAAGCTCTTTATTTTATTTTCAAACAAAATGAATAATTTAGAGTGTTTTGTTGGCATTTATTTGCATATTGTAATGACTTTTCATGAAATATGAAGAAAATATAATGATTTTAGAAAAATAGTAAGACTTTAGAAAAAATTCTTTACTTTTACACTAACATAAATTGAGAAATAAATCAATGATATCCACAGCTCTTTCTAATTTGTTATGAACATTATTTTTAGGTCTTCCACTATCGAATATTTTTATAATTATAAATATACATTTATTCTTGGAAAAAACCTTCATTCACTTTAATAATCTGACAAACTATTAATATATTTAATATAATATTACAAGATGAATATATTTTTATGGCTGAGTTTGTTAATTGACCAAACAAAAGTTGTAAAACTTTAATTCACTGGGCCAATGAAAATTAAAAAAAATTTTTTAAAAAAAAAAGGTATTATGGATACTTACAAATAAATTAATTAATACTTCGCATCATGATGAAATTCAAGTATCTATAGAAAACTTGCAAATTAAAAGTTCTATTTAGATTTTCTCTTAATATAAAAACAATGTGAGTTTATTCAATCGTTCTTAATTCTAACATAGTTTTTATTTTATTTAATTCATTGAAGTGAATTATTTGTTTAAAAAGGCAGGATTTGTGGTTCAGATTTCATTAATAGTTTAGCTGTATTTTAATATAGACATTTCCTTTATTTTTCATTAATATATACATGTTAACTAAAGTATTCTTCTGTGAGAAACATTTTTTTAGAAATTGTGAGTTGAAAAATAATCAAAGGTGTAATAATTATTTAAAATGTAAAAGTATACACACGAGTACATATATAAAATAAAGCATCTAAGTGTTAAATATTGAAAATATTAATTATTAATAATTTTTGTAGTTCTATTAGATTGTGTCAGCTGCTTGATGGAACTGTTGCTAACCAAGCACACGCACACACACACACACACACACACACATATATATATATATATATATATATATATATAAACTGTAACCATATATTTTAGTATAAAATATAATAATTGATGTAACTAGTATAAAAAAAATTTCTCTGTCTTCTTTGGTGATTTGATTGGCTTGATTTGCACTTTGAACAGATTACTCTCTTATATTATTTTAATAAATTTAAATTTGCTTCATTCCATATACTAATTCATATCAGAATGTTTAACTTTTTAAAAATTTTAACAACACATTAAATTTGGTAAAATAGTATTAAAATATAATGGTTTATTTTTATTTGTTTAAAATGATCTTAAAAATTATTTCTATTGAATTAACAAAAAACCATTTGTTCAATTAAAATTAATTATTAAAAATAAATACAGTAATTACGTATGCGCCTCAATGTAATAAAAGAAAAGAGCACGAATTTAAGAGAAGATCGTCTGTTAGTTTGCTTTTGGAGGGAGAAAGAAAAGAAAATGGTAAAGGCAAATGGTGTAAATTTGCTAAGCTTATTTTAAAATAGTTAACAAGTAAACGGATTACCACAAAATTTGCTATAAACGTAAAATAACCTAGTGGTATTTAATTAAGATGAATTGCTAAATTTAAAAAGTCTGTTCAAGTCGGCTGGCCAAGTGGATCAAATCACCGGTAACAATTTTCCAATATTACATTTTTAAAATGTCGGAACTTCCCAGTTTAAAAGAATTAATTGCAAGAGTTTGGTATGTTTTAAAATGTTTATTATTCTACAATTTGGAAAAATTAAATAAGTATTTTAATTACAGAAGTTTTATGAAAATGAAAATTTACTTTTTAAAAAAGAAGAAGTTTAAATTAAAGTAAAATGTTAAAGTTATCAATATAGTTTAATATTTCCGTTTCTAATTCTAATAAAAATATAGTATTGATTGATATTTAACTTTACAATGCCAATCATATATTTTCTAGTTAATTTGTTTAACATTTGGATAATAAACAGTCTTCAAATAATTAATCAAAGCTATTTTCTAATTTTATTGTCAGTTTGGAATGATTAAATTAATTGCTATAATTAGTATTCCTAGATTTAAGCGTGGATAAATAAATATTAGCATGGATGTGATAAACTTGAAACATTTTAATAGAGAAATGTAGAAATTAATAACTTATGAGAAACATTTTCATTTAAATTCTGTGTGTCATGTTTGAAATTGTTTCATGTTTATGGAGCCACGTAAAATCGTCAATCTAATAGTGATTATAATAACTAATACAAATGGATAAAATTGCATGTATGGAATTTAACTATAATTATAGCTATTGCTTCGTGTATTTGTTGTTCTACACATCGTACATGGATTCCACGGATCATATTTGGAGTTGTAAAATGCTATATAATCCAATTTGTGATACACACACCTGCTCTAATTCATGTGTTGAACTATAAAATGTGATACGTTTAATTTATATCATACACACACCTGTTAAATTTTATGTATTTGATGAATAATGCATTACTTTAATTTTATAGTTATATGAACTTGCATGTGAAGTTCATAAGTTATATTTTATTAAGTTTAAATTAATAGGGGTTGAATAAAATATTTATTCAAGAGAATAGCGCTTGCGAAAAAGCTTAAAAAGTACTGAATGAATTCATGAGATGTATCAATCTTTATGAGTTATTTTGTTAGTCTTTCCAGATTTATATTCCTATACTAATATTACTTATATTATATTACACATGTTTTATTTTAAGAAAGATAAGTTAGTACATTAGTTGTCCTGATTAGCGTAACATTTATTATGCAAGAACCCACATTTGCTAAAGTGTTAGTGTATTCTGAATGGTCAGAATAACTAAGGGGGATGATTTTGCACTTTAATCAGAAGTAAATAGTAATGTTGTTTTAGAATGTAAAGGGCATTAATCTGTGCTGGTGGTTAATCCGCAGATTACTTTATTGCCATTTTTGTATTTTACACTCATTCCTGCGCTGGTGGTTAATCCGCGGAATGGTGTACTTGTACTTATTGCTTTATGATGGTGTATAAATCCACAAAACGTTTAGTGTTATTTAATTCCTCCATGTAGATGAATACATCCACAGGAATATGTTTTACTTCATAGATATAAGTTGGGCAAAGTATTTTAGTTAATCTGCTAAATCATCTTCTTTCATTTGTAAGCATAATTTATAAGTTAGATCATCAACTTGTAGTAGGACATTCTATTCAAGTTACTTCATAATAATTAACTGTTGGTTGATTATTATTTACCTGAGTGTAAGTTTAAATTATCACTTTATTTAATGATTGCATTGTAGCTAAATCCTACAGACATAATATTATTTATTATATTATTATAAGTTTACGGTATGGATTTATTGAATCTGGAAATGACGTTAAATATTTCATGAGTTGATGTTGAATTTAGTATAATTTTTTCAATATTCATTGTATCAAATTGAAATATAAGGTATGATTAGGTTCTTAAAAACTGTACCTATGAGATGTTATTGAAGAAAGTCGATGGAATTATAATTTATTTATTTTATTTGTTTATTTATATATTTATTTATAACATTGGAATTAATTACTTATTATTCATAATTTTATAAATAAAAGTTGATTTATAATTAAACTTACTGTGTCGTTGCTATGTGTCATTTGTAAAATCAGAAATCATAAACCTTGGATAGACCATACATTGAAATACATACTATCGTCAACATGATATAAGAGTTTATTGATATTTTTGAGAAATCATTTAGATGCTTTCGTCTTTGGTAGTTTATGATGTGTAAGGTACAATAAAATCCCATTTACCTTTTCCATCATTTTGGCTTTGCGTAGTTGATTCTAGTATACAAAATAAATGGATTATTAAACCGCAATAAATTGATTATTAAACCTGTAAACAGATTTATCAGATAATAACATGATTGAATATATTTACTTAACGTTTTTAAATTGTCATTTGTCAATATAATAAGAGTTTCAGTAATATAGTAAACTATAAAAAGGAACCCAAGTATTTATGTTTATTTATTGCAGAGCTTTACCTAGACTAGCATCTGTATTAGAAATCATATAGATGGTTTAAAAAATTCATAATCTTATGTAATTCCATAAATTATGCCATCTTGTACATGGTCGGCCATCGGGTCTCATACAATAAAAATTGCAAATTAAGGTTTGAAAATAATAACATTACACTTATAATTTGATTAAAATATTTTATCATAATACTATGGTAGTTCTTCGCGGTACACCCTGGCTGCGATCAAATTAAATCATAAAAAGTTTAGGTTAGATCATTAGTTTGGTCTGTGGTAAGTTGCCCCAGATGTTGATTGTGATCTTTCGTGCATAAAATAGATAGCATGATATGCTTTTGGATACAGCTCTTAATAGCTGACAATGTGCAACGGGAATTGATCAGTGATAGAAGTTACGATTCTTAGTGCATTTGCGTTTCTGTAGTTGGGACCACACAATTTACGGTTACAATTTTGAGTGCCGCAGCGGGTTCGGCACGATGGGTAGTTGAAGGGGCGAGCGAATGGTTACAATATATATATATATATATATATATATATATATATATATATAAATAAAAATATATATATATATATATATATATATATATATATATATTATTTTAATAAAAATATAAACAAATATTATAAACAACTATATTTGAAGTAATGAATAATAAATTTATTTACACCAAATCAATTTTCATTCAAAATGAACCTTCTCAAGATGTTAGAATAAATTAAAAAGTCACGAAATTTATATTAACGTAGTATATACTTATTGTTCAAATTAAATGTTAAAAATTATTAAAATTTTCAATGTTTAACTGACGACTTTCAACTCAACTTCACGAATTCTTGGTGAAAAATTCAAAAACTTAGCATCCTTTAACCTTAATAATAAAGGCTTCATAAAATTATGACAAATCAAGGATACAGTTCATAAAATTTACCATCAACAATCATAAGACATGATCACACAAATATCTGTAGAGTTAAAAGAAATCAGATAGTATATCTTCAATATAGCAGTTTTCTTAATCTTGTTTATAAAAATATTTAAATAAGTTAAAAGATATTATATTCACTGAAATGTATAAAAACTTGCATTTTTCTTTAGTAGATCAAATTCTAAAGTCATTTTGTTTGTTAATATTAATATTTCCATGACGTTCTAATTTAAAATTATTTCTAAATTTTCTTCAATAATATTTCATATGATGGAATTAAAATCCATTATGTTGCCTTCATAAAATACTTTAATAAAAATATAAAATGTGTCCTTGATTTGTCATAATTTTATGAAGCCTTTATTATTAAGGTTAAAGGATGCTAAGTTTCTGAATTTTGCACCAAGAATCGGTGAAGTTGAGTTGAAAGTCATCAGTTAAACATTGAAAATTTTAATAATTTTTAAAATTTAATTTGAACAATAAGTATATACTACGTTATAAAAATCGCATGACTTTTAATTTATTCTAACACCTTGAGAAGGTTCATTTTGAACAAAAATCGATTTGGTATAAATAAATTTATTATTTATTACTTCAAATGTAGTTGTCTATAATATTTGTTTATATTTTTATTAAAGTATTTTATGAAAGCAACATAATGGCTTTTAATTCCATCATATATATATATATATATATATATATATATATATATATGATAGAATTATATATATATATATATATATATATATTGTAACAGGATGGTGTACAATAAAGACAAAAAAGAGTTTGAACTGGGTGATGGAACATCAACATCACTCCCAAGTAAATACAAAATGAAATATAAATAATTTACAAAAGTATATATAAGTAATATAATATTTTATAATACAGAAGCTCTGAGGTCATCGAGAGACCAGCCAGTCACCCTCAGAGCAACTATGATTAACTATAAATCAACCAGCATTATAATATAAAAGTAAATATCAGTTTAAATAAGACTCAAACATCATCATGGATGATTCACAATAAAATATAAGAAAATCTGTACAATAAATCAACAGTCAACTTTGTGCCTGGATTGGAAATGAGTCTTCTGTATACCAGGCTAACTATTGAGCTTTGCCGGCTTGCGAAATTATTTAAACAGAACTTAGATGCAACATTTAAGTGGCCATCCATCAGAATACATAAGAATCAAACATTAATGATGTGACATTAAAACCTGCTGACCATCATCAATGCTCTGGTCACTTAGTACCATTATTATACTGGCCAACTATAACCTTAAATTTTTAACAAGACTCAACTGAAATAAAATATAATGCATTGGCTTTAAAGAGATTGATCATCTCTGGAGGCCCCAAATTACTAAATACACATCCCCATTTATATATTCATCCCATTCTTGAATTTTGCTCAGAGAACATAAGCATTATTACTGTATGTGACCAAAAGTTAATGCAATACAATTTTAACAATTAAATACAAGTTTATTATTAACAAAAAATAAATGATATTTAAGGTCTGATTTTGAATAATATATAATAATAAAAGTTATTATACTGTAATTTACAATATTAATACAAAATTCAAGTTATCACATTAATTACATTACTTTTTCATGGATATCTATAAACACATACATATATCCATTCGCAAATGTGCATTTTATATTATATGATGAAAATATTTCAATTAAACATAAAATAATTATTAAAAAATGATTAAATTTTACATGTGTTATAATTGACAATATATGTGCACATACATGTGTGTGTGAAATAATATATTTGACTTGCTACAAAATAATTATCAAAATCTTAAGCCATAAAACTCAATAATGATTAAAGTTTCAGTTAAATGATATACATTTTACATAGTAGATTTACTGAAATGTGCATATATATATATGGCACAGATGTGTGCACATATGTAGATTTACTGAAATGTGCATATATATATATGGCACAGATGTGTGATATATTAATTTATCTACATAACATTAGTATTTATGACAAAATTATTACAGATTATTCTAGCAATTTAATTCTCTTTACTCAATAGTACTTTTTTCCTTAAAATAAGTACCATAAAATTTTTAACAGCTGATTGTTGATTAATTTAAAATGGATTTTTTCTCTTTTTTTTTCAGTAAATGAAAAAAAAAGATAAAATCATTTTATAGAATTAAGAAAATATATATTTCAAAATGTCTTTAGGCTTGATTAGTTAATGCTGATGAAGTAGGCAAAGAGAGATAGCAAAAGCGAATATGTGAACTGCAGCTCCCCATGCCATGATAAGTAGACATCCAGCATGGACCTCCAGATCATGAGAAAATACTTCATTGTTTAGCACTGCCCTTTCTAAGTACTTAGACAAATCATCCACAAGGAGTAGTATCCAACTAAAAATATCAGGCATTGAACCAGCCCTGCTCATCTCTTGTGTATCTTAGGGGCTTTAGATGAGGTCTATTCATGAGACCAAGGCCTATTCATGAGGTCTACATATACAGCACTGGACTACTCTGGGAGCTCAATGTGTAGTTCTAGACAGTGCCTAGCCTGTACTTCAGAGCATCATGAACACACTGCTTCCAGGCAGACCTGCTCACATATACATCCACCATAAACATGAAAAGTACAAATTCAGACATCACTTCTAAAATATCATTTTACTAAAAAAATTATTTAACATTTTATTATTGTATATAACTCTACTCACCACAGTTGTATATATGTTTATTTATGCTTCTCTGCCTTTAGATAGATCAGCATATATATAATTATTTATTCAGCAAGCTCGTTCTTATAGTCCATTAGACAAATAATAATCCAGGTTTGTTGTCATCATTGGGTAAAAGTATGCAATTCATGTAAAATCTTGGTCTGTAGTTGAACTTTTTTTGTCTAGGATTGTTTCATACAAACAGCTGTCTTGGTTAGATAGATTTCAGGCAAGCAACAGTCTTCTCCATGTTTAAGGCTATGAATTTCAGGACAAAAATTGAGTCATTTTTCTCCATGTGAATTCAAACTCCTGCACAAGAAAACAGTAGCAGTTCCTGAATATAATGTGCTGCCTTCAGCTATATCAGTTCATTGAAATTAGACTTCCAACTGTAAAGTCAGTTAAAGCCAACAGCTGCAAACTTCATCAAGTTACAACAAAATAACCAACTTTTTCACCTGACCATTCTTACAAAAATTATCCAGACTGCAGCTGATATTTTATATCAGCTCTTTTATAAAATCATTTAAGGTGATAACAACACCTTGATTGAAATCATAGTTTTATTTTTACCACTCTAGTTCCTTGTAATCTATATATATGTTTTTACTTAGGGGATTTCTTATAAATAGAAATTATGTTAAATTAATTTAAAAAAATTAAAAATAAGTATAATGTTTTTTTTTAATTTCAAAATAATAATAATAATAATAATAATAATAATAATAATAATAATAATAATAATAATAATAATAATAATAATAATAATAATAATAATAATAATAATAATAATAATAATAATAATAATAATATTTATTTACACCTTTTTAAAATATTAATTTAATAATAAAATTTTATTTTAAACCAAGAGTTATTTAACCCTTTACTTATTATTATTTTATTTTAGGAAATATATAAAAATATCTACAAAAATTTATTCTGTGTTTATTTCTACTTTTTCTTTATTCTACATATATATATGCACATGCACTATATTAGTGTGTATTATGCATCCCAACTGGTTACAATATATATATATATATATATATTGTATATATATATATATATATATATATATATATATGTTTACCAGGCCACATAAATTATTTTTTTTATTCTCATTACAACAAAATTAGAAACATTAATATTATGAAATAAATAAAAAATTCTTAAAGAAATAAATAAAAATAAAAAAATTAATCAAATGAAAAAAAAATGTATATCAAAAAATAAATAAATACTAAAGAAATAACTAACCTCGATATGTTTATTTCTTGGAAACAGTTTCAATAATGACATGGTGAGTATCAATAAATGTGTAAACAACAAAAACATGTTAGTACTTGACCTTGTAAAAAATAACAAAAAATGTCAAATTTTATGCAGAAAAACTACAAACATCCAAAAGAAGGAAACTACTATCTGTTTAGACTCATTTACCCTATTATAGCCCAGAAAATATCTTCAACCTTGTGAAGATGTCATTACAGTAACTCGCATAGTCAGTTGTCCAAGGATAGTCTGGTAATACTGCATTGTTTTATTCTGCCATTTGAGTGAGTTCTAAAGATGCTCAGGTCTACAAATTTGTACCAGTGATAAACAGTCATGTGGTGGAAACCTGAAGCTCCAATGTTTTCTAGCCCTTTCAGTGGTCAGAGTAGATGCTGGATCTAATTTGCACATTTTTGCGGATGGCTTGCATCAGGGTGGCCATAGATTGAGACAGTATAGATGTGGTGTAACATTCTCCAGTCTCCCAGCAAAATCCTCTGAATATCCACAGCTGATGAAGCATTCTTATCTGGTGTTTTTTCCTATGGATAAAAAGAGTCTAATGAATCTCCACAATCAGACCTGGCACTCTGATTTACCTGCAGGTGTGAGAAGCAAGGCTCTCATGCCATACACAGAATATCTCTCCACATGACAAAGGTAATTCAACACATCTCCAGATCAGTGAGCATGTGGTCTTGGGTCAGCTTTTCATGGCTCCAAAAATACATAAAATTTTAGGGTTTCACAAACAGGATTCTGATGTTATCAAACCAGCTTCCTTGCCAAAGCACACATTTTCTACAACATGGATGTGACTTACAGATTAAAATCCAGATGTTTTTCATAAACCTCAAGTCACATAAATTATTTTCACAAACATCACTTGGCATGAAGCAGTATGTTTTTCTGCTGGAGAAACACCATTGCACCAGCTTCAGTGGATGTTCCTGGCCAATATATCAAACACTCCATTTTGAGTCAGCTATTTTATTTGTCACAGACATGTTCTCACACAAATGAGACTTTCTGCATGAGCTTGTCAAAATCCTACTTGGTCATACTCTTTCTGAATTTTTGAAAGTTTTATATTGAGTATGGAACATGGTGATGGTGTGACAATTGGTAGTAAGTAATAGTTGTTCAGATGAGTTATAAACTAATTACTTTGACACACATATTTGAATAGTTATAGAAGGATAAGTTCACAGACCATTACATGATACTATAGCAAAATGTGAACTGTGAGCATTGGGATAAAATGTGTAAAACAAAGCAGTCCAGCAGGCAAAATGGAGTTGTTTCTTAGATTTTAAGCATGGAAACAATGCACAGGAGCACTGACAGCCTTGTTTGATGGCTCTTTTTGTTCATTGGCATAAAAAGGACACTGGTGTCACAGCCAGAGAAATGGCATACTTCTGTTTTTTATATAGAAATAGCACTCTCAAGTGGCTGACACAAGCTAATAAAACAATACCATCATTTTAAGTTAAAAAGTTATTTGAATCAATTGACTTTACTTGTGCATAATTTAGCCCTCATTTTTGATTACAGTAAATTAGATTTTGTGTTGGCAGAGCTTATGATATATATATATATATATATATATATATATATATATATATATATATATATATATATATATATATATATATATATATATATATATTTGCGATATCTACATAAATGTAGGCTCGCATGTATATATTATTGATTCTCAATAATATTAATAAAGAGAAGGGTTTCGTTAAAAGAAATAGAAAAAAAAAAAAGAAAGAAAAAATTTAGTTAAAAGGATTCTAAAAACATAATGATGAAAGATTAGAAAGGAAAGGGGAGGGGTGTAAAACTGAGCGCGTCTCTTTCTTTCTTGGTTAAATAAGAAAATCACGAGTAACATTCAATATTTAAAAGAATGAAAGAAATTAATTATAATTGTAAAATTAAAAATGTAAACTTGTACCAAATTTCCAAATAGATTGGTACAAGATAAAGTGAGAGAAAGGAATGTTGCGATTAGTAACATTCAATATTTAAAAGAATGAAAGAAATTAATTATAATTGTAAAATAAAAAATGTAAACTTGTACCAAATTTCCAAATAGATTGGTACGAGATAAAGTAATGAAAAGGAATGTTGCAATTAGTGGCATTCAATATTAAATGTATCAAAAGAATGAAATGAAAATTGTAATTAGAAATTGGAAAAATGTAAACTGTATAAAAAAAAATTCCAGATCGATTGGTAAGATAAGAATGAAAAGGAAAGAGGCAATTAGAGACATTCGATAGCAAGACAGCAGAGAATAAGCAGAGCTGATTTAGAAGTAACCGGTTGTGTTTTTTTTGCTGGCTAGAATTTAACAAAAAAAAATAATAGAAGGGTACGCTGACATGGAGGGCTAGTGGCAAACACCGGGCGTTTGCTCGGTCTATCTCCGTCTAACCATTCGCTCACTACTTATAACAACTAAAATGCTGCCGAGAAGAGACCGCCGTTACAGAACCAGATCTGCCTGGAGATTCGAAGTAGAATGTTGAAGGGATGAAGACCGACTAAAATGTGGAATTAGAAAGGAGACAAACCCACGTCAAAAGACTATAAACTCTCACTCCATTCACTGGAACGTCTGAAAAAGCGAGCAACCATCTCTGCAAAAGAAGGGAAGGTTTTCCCCCTCGATGGTTGATCCGACATTGGAAAAATCATACCTAGGTAACTATTAATACATGCATGTCAGAATTAATTTGAAATAAGAAATCAGTCAGAACTAAATTATTAAAAAGTTGCGCAACACTTCGGACAGTTATCATTAAAAGAACTTATGATTGTAATCTATTAATGTATGAGAAGGTAACAATTGAGTTACGATAATTTATTTAATGTTTCATTTGAATTATATTCTTTATTGTATATTTATGTATTTATTATGTTAGTGTGTGGATATATATATGTGTTTTAGGATTGTATTATGCATTAGAATTAGCGAATTGCAAATTAAATTTTATTTATAAAAGGAAGTACTTAGTCATTTGCGTTTTCTTTCTCTACCAAGCGAATAACTATTTAGAGTGAATTAAATTAGATCAGTGAGCTAACAAGTTGATTAATTGAGGAATAAAATAAAGTAAGCTAAATGGATAAATAAATCCAGTCTGTATTGTAAATAGAGTAAATGAAGGAAGTGCTATAATTTATATTCCTGCTGTACCGTGATAATTCCGGGAAATTTTATAAATATTCCAGGCGCTGGGCAGAACTAATTATTCGATACAAATAATTTGCCCAGCAGAGAAGAAGCGTTTAATTGGGAAATATAATGCTGGGATGATATTTTATTATGTCAGTGTTCAATTAAGAATATATACTCGATTTTAGGGTGTATATTGGCTTCTTGCTTGTGGTAATCATCATCATCGGTGGTTAACCGGTCGATCACATAATTAAGTGCGGCTGGGGTCTTTAACCGCACGGCGGTGGTGTTACAGTTTTGGGGGCCAGTCCGGGATCTTGTCACATTCAGAAAAAAAAAAAGCAGATTGAATTAAATTATAGCGCCCTGAGTAAAATAGATATACCCATATGTGATCTATACAGCGAGGTTAAATAAAGTCAAACAATCGGAAAACCGAATTTAGACTGAGAAAAAAAAAAAAGGGAAGAAAGAAAAAGTTTTTTTTTTAAAATAAAGAAAAAAAAAAACAAACAACAAAGGGGTTTTGTTCAAGTTAAGAATTTATATGTGTTATTATAAAAATATATATATAAAAACGACAAAATAGTGTTAAAGGAAAAAAGTGTTAAAATAAGGATTAGACGGCATAACCGTATATATGTAGTTATATAGTAGTTGTAGAGACAGTAGAATAGACCTAAGGTTTAGATAAAAATATAGAATAATAATAAAAGATCGCTTGGTGAGAAAGGGAAAGTGGAGCAAAAGACAACTGAATTTTATAAAAAGAGAGAAAGAGACGGGGTAAAATTTTCTAGGCACGATCTACATTATATAAATAAATAAAATCAAGAGAGGGAAAAGATTTTATTGTTTGAATAATAAAAGCTTGTGAGTTTAAGGGGATCTTTAAAGCAGCATAAACAAGTGAGTTAATGGATGAGGACGGGCAGGCCAGAAAACGTACCTAATATGAAATAGTGTTGATAAACAGTATTGCATTTAATAATAATTGGGAGAAAATAATTACTTAGTCAGTGATAACATTCATTTAGAGTCAATGCAAACAAGGTCAAAAGCAAAAATGGACGATCAACTTGCAACCACGAAAAGTACCAGTGAAGAACAAACGGAATTGTCCGGAGAAACAGATAGGGAAAGAGAAATAGAAACCAGTAGTGGAAATGAAATTGACATTAATGATGATAAACAAGAGCCGAAAGTTAGTATAGAAATTTATAATTTAATAAAAATGATGGAGAAAATGGGGGAGGATCAACGGCAGTTCATAAAGGAGATAAGGGAAAGAGATGAGCAGAGAGATGAAATAAATAAGAAAATGATAGAAGACCAGCAAAGGTTTATGAAAGAATTAAAGGAAGACAATAAAAAGATGATAGACGAGTGGAAAAAACAGTTGGTTGAAAAATTCGACATAAAAAATGAAGAGTTAAGTAAAAGGGTTGAAGAAACCTCAAATCAGATTTTTGTCACGAATGAAAGGTTAAACGGACAGGCTGAGTTACTCGAGAACTTAGAGCAGAGACTCACTGGAGAAGTAAATAATTTAGAACAAGAGGTTGTGATGAAAGTAGAGGGAATGATGGCACATTTAGAGGATAAAATAGAAACGGTGTGTCGAAAAGTAGAGGAGTTTAAAGTAGAGCAGGGAAAGAAATTGGAAGAGATAAGGCAGGAAAATGAGAAAATTGTAGATAATATACGTATAGATGTAAACCAGCTAGCCGGAATCGTAGAGAAGCGGGATTCTACAGTGGCGGAGGAAAAACGAGAGGGTAAAAATGTGAGAGGGACAAGTTTGGGGGATAGCAGGTGCAATAACGTAATAACGGTAAATCAATTTTTGAAAATAAGAGTGCATCCTGTGAGTCACCCAGAGCGAAATCTATTTAAGAAATTCCAACCTATTTATGAGGGGCCATACACTATAAGAAAACGATATGGGAATAATGCTTTTGTTGTGGGTCAAGGAGTGGAAGAAAAGGGAACATACAATGCTCGGTCTTTAAGGCTAGTCCGGAAAAAGAAAGAACCTCCCGATAGGAACTAAAAGAAAAGAAGCAACTGGACAAACACCTGTTGATGACTAAAGGATACCGACCCTGGACTTTGAACACGATAATCCACGTGATAATGGAAATGTAGGGGGGATGGTGAACTACGAAGAGTAGCGAATATGAATGAGGGTCTGGATTTTGAGACAAATGTGTGCAGATATGAATAATGCGGGGATTGCATTTGAGCTTGGTCAAGCCGTCTTGCCGTTCATAAAAAGAAAAAAAAAATAGGGAGTGTGTGTGTTAATCTTGTCTATACACATAAGGATAGACAGGAAAATAAATAAAAAAAAATTAGAATGAGGACTCAGCAGAGATCTGGGCTCATTACCCGTCGTACTGGGTGAAAATCCCAAAGGTATTGGAAAGATACAAGAATTAAACTAAAAATAGAATGAGGACTCAGCAGAGATCTGGGCTCATGATCCGTCTTACTGAAAAAAAAAAAAAAATCAACTCTCTGTGCAGAATAATGTTCGGTGGGGATTAAAAGTGTTTGGGCAGTTCAAATAAATCAAATGGAATGCAGATAGTTTAACCTAGTTGTCTCTCTAAGATAATCTCATCATACGGAAGTTATACATACTAAACGGGTACCATTAAAATTTATATCAAGAAGGAAAAAAAAAATATATAGTAATAAAGGAAGATAGGGGTTAAGAATTAAAATGGCTTGACCTCAGAAAATAACTCCAGTAGATTTTAATTCTTAAAAAAAATGGGGAGCGGTGTAATGCGATATCTACATAAATGTAGGCTCGCATGTATATATTATTGATTCTCAATAATATTAATAAAGAGAAGGGTTTCGTTAAAAGAAATAGAAAAAAAAAAAAGAAAGAAAAAATTTAGTTAAAAGGATTCTAAAAACATAATGATGAAAGATTAGAAAGGAAAGGGGAGGGGTGTAAAACTGAACGCGTCTCTTTCTTTCTTGGTTAAATAAGAAAATCACGAGTAACATTCAATATTTAAAAGAATGAAAGAAATTAATTATAATTGTAAAATTAAAAATGTAAACTTGTACCAAATTTCCAAATAGATTGGTACAAGATAAAGTGAGAGAAAGAAATGTTGCGATTAGTAACATTCAATATTTAAAAGAATGAAAGAAATTAATTATAATTGTAAAATTAAAAATGTAAACTTGTACCAAATTTCCAAATAGATTGGTACGAGATAAAGTAATGAAAAGGAATGTTGCAATTAGTGGCATTCAATATTAAATGTATTAAAAGAATGAAATGAAAATTGTAATTAGAAATTGGAAAAATGTAAACTGTATAAAAAAAAATTCCAGATCGATTGGTAAGATAAGAATGAAAAGGAAAGAGGCAATTAGAGACATTCGATAGCAAGACAGCAGAGAATAAGCAGAGCTGATTTAGAAGTAACCGGTTGTGTTTTTTTTGCTGGCTAGAATTTAACAAAAAAAAATAATAGAAGGGTACGCTGACATGGAGGGCTAGTGGCAAACACCGGGCGTTTGCTCGGTCTATCTCCGTCTAACCATTTGCTCACTACTTATAACAACTAAAATGCTGCCGAGAAGAGACCGCCGTTACAGAACCAGATCTGCCTGGAGATTCGAAGTAGAATGTTGAAGGGATGAAGACCGACTAAAATGTGGAATTAGAAAGGAGACAAACCCACGTCAAAAGACTATAAACTCTCACTCCATTCACTGGAACGTCTGAAAAAGCGAGCAACCATCTCTGCAAAAGAAGGGAAGGTTTTCCCCCTCGATGGTTGATCCGACATTGGAAAAATCATACCTAGGTAACTATTAATACATGCATGTCAGAATTAATTTGAAATAAGAAATCAGTCAGAACTAAATTATTAAAAAGTTGCGCAACACTTCGGACAGTTATCATTAAAAGAACTTATGATTGTAATCTATTAATGTATGAGAAGGTAACAATTGAGTTACGATAATTTATTTAATGTTTCATTTGAATTATATTCTTTATTGTATATTTATGTATTTATTATGTTAGTGTGTGGATATATATATGTGTTTTAGGATTTTATTATGCATTAGAATTAGCGAATTGCAAATTAAATTTTATTTATAAAAGGAAGTACTTAGTCATTTGCGTTTTCTTTCTCTACCAAGCGAATAACTATTTAGAGTGAATTAAATTAGATCAGTGAGCTAACAAGTTGATTAATTGAGGAATAAAATAAAGTAAGCTAAATGGATAAATAAATCCAGTCTGTATTGTAAATAGAGTAAAGGAAGGAAGTGCTATAATTTATATTCCTGCTGTACCGTGATAATTCCGGGAAATTTTATAAATATTCCAGGCGCTGGGCAGAACTAATTATTCGATACAAATAATTTGCCCAGCAGAGAAGAAGCGTTTAATTGGGAAATATAATGCTGGGATGATATTTTATTATGTCAGTGTTCAATTAAGAATATATACTCGATTTTAGGGTGTATATTGGCTTCTTGCTTGTGGTAATCATCATCATCGGTGGTTAACCGGTCGATCACATAATTAAGTGCGGCTGGGGTCTTTAACCGCACGGCGGTGGTGTTACAATATATATATATATATATATATATATATATATATATATATATTGAACCAGGTTCGAATATGTGTTCATATGAAACACCGGTCTTTTAGGCAGAGAAGAACATACTTGGAGAGTATGTATGCCCAAATGATAGCTATAAAGTATACAACTAGCATTACATTTCCAGGACATAGCTTCTTCTCAGCTGTTGAGTTCAACACCAAGTTCAAAGCACTTTTTTTGTTTAACACGGGCGACAGCTGCTTATTCTAAAAGAATACTAAAAGAATAGACAATTCACTTTGAAAAGTGGCCACTAACACAATGCCTAAATCCATGACTAGCTCAGCTATTTGTAATCACTAAGAGATTATACTTAATTAGGGATTAAAAGAATTGATAAAAAAATTTGTTAAAAAAAAAATTGACCGACAAATAAAGTATAATTTTAAAGTTAATTTATTAACTAACATTTATTTACTAAATTTAAACATTTTATACTTCTAATAAAACACACGCATATTTTAAATTAACATTCTAAATAGTTTAAATATTCTTGAATATTTTCATAACAGAACACTGGGAATTTATCTACTTTGACTAATAATATTGATATAAGATCATGCACATATTAACTCATGCACACACATAATAATGATAATAAAGGTCTACATAGCATTTGAAATTTAATCACACACATCAATAGTTCATTTATGTATGATATAGAGTTCATATAATTAGACTCTTGAACGATTCATACGAATTAATGCAATGCAATGGCTATTACAGTATAAACGAAATAAGCAAATGTTTTACCTAGGATTTTGAACATAGATTTAACACTTTGTTTTCTTCTTGTTTGTTGTTTCTTCCAGTATGAATGGTTCCAGTATGAATGCTTCCAGCTGGCTGGGACGTTTCCTTGATGAGTTTCCTTATTACTCATGATTATTATTATTGGAGACAATTAGATACTGATGGAGATTTTCTGAGTTGTTACGTTGACATTCTTTCATGGGCAGATCTTGCTGTTTTCATCAGACTTTTTAGGCTGTGGAGAGGTGTGAATTCCCAAAATCTTCTCAGCACTGCATTTTGTTTCTGGATATAATTAACTCAACTGATTCAATTAATTTCTGAACTGCACTCACTCAATAAATTTGTGAACTGATTGTCTTAACTGATTGTCCGATAAAACATTCAGTATTTATACCAATGAAGTGTTTTCTTTTCAATATCCTCCGGCGAATATCTGTTGTCGAAATTCTTTATCAATTAATCCTTTGATAAACATGTTTTGGAAGATTGCTTAATTAGTAATAGCCATGCAGAGATGTTGTTTTATATTTTAATTAATAACCATTGTCATGTTTTTTAATAATAATCTTCTTTAACTTTCATTTATTTATAATAACATTTATTCTATTGTTGACAATCGCACATATATACGCACATATATTAGTTTTAACATTATTTTTTCTTTAATTAAACTTGAATGAAAATAGATATGTATGTTTTAACTTTTTAAATTATATTTTTACGAATACTAATAAAAACTATTTATTTCCTTTTGTAAACTTTTAGTTTCATTTTTCAAACCAAGACTCTCCCTCCCCCCTTTTGATTAATTAATTGTAGCTTTTTTTTATTTCAAAAACTAATGCTAGAAAACTATTTAATTCTTATCTTTTTCAAAAACAAGCTGCAATAAACTCTTCAACATTTAATTTTATGTTTTTCTTTTATGAAAGATTACTTTAATAATAATTTTAGATAAAAATTATATGTGCCTATATCAATATAGATACATTATACCGCCCTTCCTTTTGAGAGTAAAATGCGTCATTTTTGACCATTTTATCTCTGACAACATTAAATCTTAATTTATTATTCTTTCTAAGTTTGCTTTTTGGTATCTTTTCCTTTTCCATGCTAAGGGCAATCTCCAATTATGCTTTTCTTCCTTCTATGCTGGTAGCATTGCTTACAATGTTCGTCCTGGATAATGACCACGAAGACAAACTAATTTTGTGGCACAGGGATCTTTTATAGACGAAGCCTGGGCTGCTGATTCTCTTGATTGGACTTTGACTAAGAAAAGGGGGCTGCAAATGGCAGGAATTTCAACTGTCCATTTCCGACTTATGCCCTGGAAAACGATTGCCGATTCTCTTGATCGGACTTTGACTAAGCTCCTGCAATGGCAGGAATGTTCAACTGTCCATTTCCAACTTACACTTTGGAAAATGAGGTACGAGATATGGGGATTCTCCCCTGAAAAGTGACTTATGACTTACTCTGGTTGTTGCCAGTGCGCTTTTTAAAAGAGGAATGATCCCGGCCAATCCGTTGCGGGTACTAGACTTTATCCAGTCGAGAGCTTTAAACTTAATCCTTATCTAACTTATTTCAATACTACCCTCATCCCTTAATTTCGAACTCTTACACTCTTAATACAACTTCAATTGACTTTCATTTATATTATTTTTAAATTCATTACGAACATTACTTATATCCCTTACGATCATTATTTAAAATATTTATTTACACTAATCTTATAATATTATCTTTAAACCAGTACGAACATTTTAAATATTAGTTTTACGATACTTATTTTAAACCCATACGAACATTATCCATATCTTTATTTAATTACACTATTATTTTTAAACAATTACTTTAACTTCTTTATTTACGTGCATATATTCTAAAAAAAAAAACTTTTATTTTATTTAATCTTACAATACTATTCTAAACTCTTACAAATATTATTTATATTACAATATTATTTTTTAAACATTTATTTACTTTATATATTAACATACGTGTACTCAGAGAGAAAAAAAACCTGTTTTACTTTATTACAATTCATCATTATACAAATATCTATTTGACTAACTTAATTTTATTCTAGAAATTCCGTTATCTTTTCATTTATTTAAATCTACAACTTTACTTTTATATCATTAATTTGACCCATTTACTTAACTTGATTTTATTGATTTTTTATTTATTTGAACTGTTTATTTACTAGCATTTCCTTAATTAATATGTGCATTGGAGAAAAAAAAATCTTTTATTTTGCGAAGCCTCCATTATTATTATTTGACAAAACATTTCATTTATTATTATTCATTCATTTTTAAATTTATTGTCTTAAGTTTTAAATAGAAGTTTTAGATTTAATTTATTAGATTTATTTACTTTAGAATAATCATATTCGTGCTCATTGTCCATTTCCGGTCCTTTTTCATTATTTCCTTTACTATTCCGCCTGTTTACTAACTCTTAAACTATGTCCAGCAGCTCCTTTTTTTTTTCTTTCTACAAATTCTATAATATAAACTAACTTTTCTCTCTTATCAGTTCTGCTTTTATATTTTATTGCTTTATCTCTTTCTCTTTCTGTTCTGTTTTTGACTTCGTAACTCAAAAAACCTTTATACCTAGACAAACTCTGAATTACTTCAATCTGGGAATATTTTTTTCTATGCTTTCTCTTTGTTTTAAATGTACATCTACAGTGAATGCGAACATTTACTTCTAACTTTTTTAAATTTTTGTAAAAACTTTTCTACACTCTCTACTAACTTGAACTTATGTTTTTCTTCTATTTCTTGATCTACATTTTTGTCTACTTAATGCTATCTGATTCTAATTCAATTTTTACCTCTTTCGTGACCTCAGCTTCCTGACTTTCTTTAATTAAATCTAACTCTATAACTTCTTGGTTCTTCTTTACCTTACCGTTATCTCACATCTTATTTCTCTTACTTCTGCTCTGAGTTCTTTAATTTCTGTTTTAACCTGACTAATTTCTTTCTTCAATTCTGCTTTGAGTTCTAACTGACTCCGTTCAAATTTTGGACACAATTCTTGTTCACTTTGTTTAATTTCTTGACACATTTGTTTTATCAATTCTGCTTTGAATTCAGCTTTAAGCTCCTGTTGTCTTTGTTCAAATTTCTGACACAATTCTTCTTTAAACTCTTGCATCATATTCATCATCATTTTCATCATCATTCGCATCTCAGATACTTCTTCTTTCTCTTTTTCCACTAACTGGGGATTTTTAAAATATATTGGACTTTCTTTCGGATCTATTTTCGAAAATTTCAATTTCAAAGTACTAGCACTTATGTTAAACTAAATTTAAATACAACTTATTTATTTATTTTTCTTACTAAGAAGGAAACTCATGCTAACTCCACCCTTTTAGTCCTTTTCACTACCCGTTCTAATGCCTTAGCTCCACCCAAAACATCTAATTGACTCTGATTTGATAGCATATATGTCAAAATCACTTTTCATTTCGAAAAAAAAAGTTTTCAGTCAATTCTTTTTTTAAAAAATTAAAGCACTTTTACATATGTAATTTAAATTTTTAGATTTTTATTTTCAACAAGAACAAAGTATTTAATTAACCATTTGAATGCATGACTCGTCTAAAAATGAGAAGATTTGACATCACTCTAAATTGGCTACTTTTTATCCCACATATACATATTATACGTCATTCGAAAGAAAATCAAAAGTTCTGTAAGATGGTGCCCTCTTCAGAATTATTTTACAAGTAAAAACTCAATAAAAATGACCATATATGTCAAACAAAACCAAAGCACTGCCTCCTCACCAACTTTTCTTGAATCTTATTGGCTGTCCCACTTCTGTCAGAAAGAGAAATGGCTGCCAAAAAGTAAAAAGTTACGTTCATTTTGATTTTTCTTACAAAAATGATAAACGAATGTTTACAACATTTTAAACAATATTTGAATTGAATTACAAATTATTATTGATAAAATAATACTAAAAATCTAATTATTTTAGAAAAATAGTTAAGATATTACCCAGAATTATTTATTTATTGCTACATATTGATCGTAACATTAAAGTGAAAATGACGCAATCTTTTTTGGTTGGTTGAATAGCGGTTAATTTTATTTCACCACAATTGAATATTTTTTAAATTATAAATCAAATTTTATTTTTGAAAAAGCTTTTGTTTCCTTTCGTAATCTGACAATTCAGTAATATACTTTTTTACAAACAAAACTAACGTATTTATATTATTAAAAGTGATCTATTTTAACAATACATTGTGTTAAAGTTGTGAGTTGGCCAATTACAAGTTTTGATTTTTAACTCATTCGGCCAATTAAATAATAATCGTTGAAAGGTTTAACTGTCATTTATGACAAGTTCGCCTTATGTTGGGTGCCATATGAACCAGGTTCGAATATGTGTTCATATGAAACACCGGTTTCTTAGGCAGAGAAGAACATACTCGGAGAGTATGTATGCCCAAACGGTAGCTATAAAGTATATAACTAGCATTACATTTCCAGGACATAGCTTCTTCTCAGCTGTTGAGTTCAACACCAAGTTCAAAGCACTTTTTTTTGTTTTTTTATAAACATGGGTGCCAGCTGCTTATTCTAAAAAAATACTAAAGAAATAGACAACGCACTTTGAACAGTGGCCACTAACTCAATGCCTAAATCCACTACTAGCTCAGCTATTTGTAATCACTAATAGATTATACTTAATTAGTGATTAAAAAAATTGATAAAAGAATTTGTTAAAAAAAAATTGACAGACAAATAAAGTTTAATTTTAAAGATAATTTATTAACTAACATTTATTTACTAAATTTAAACATTTTATACTTCTAATAAAACACACGCATATTTTAAATTAACATTCTAAATAGTTTAAATATTCTTGAATACTTTCATAACAGAACACTGGGAATTTATCTAATTTGACTAATAATATTGATATAAGATCACGCACATATTAACTCATGCACACACATAATAATGATAATAAAGGACTACATAGCATTTGAAATTTAATCACACACATCAATAGTTCATTTATGTATGATATAGAGTTTATATAATTAGACTCTTGAAAGATTTGTATGAATTAATGCAATGCAATGGCTATTACAGTATAAACGAAATAAGCAAGTGTTTTACCTAGGATTTTGAACGTAGATTTAACACTTTGTTTTCTTCTTGTTTGTTGTTTCTTCCAGTATGAATGGTTCCAGTATGAATGCTTAGAGCCAGCTGGGACGTTTCCTTGATGAGTTTCCTTATTACTCATGATTATTACTATTGAAGACAATTAGATACTGACGGAGATTTTCTAAGTTGTTACATTGACATTATTTCATGGGTAGATCTTGCTGTTTTCATCAGACTTTTTAGGCTGTAAAGAGGCATAAATTCCCAAAATCTTCTCAGTACTGCATTTTGTTTCTGGGTATAATTAACTCAACTGATTCAATTAATTTCTGAACTGCAATCACTCAATAAATTTGTGAACTGATTGTCTCAACTGATTGTCCAATAAAACATTCAGTATTTATACCAATGAAGTGTTTTCTTTTCAATATCCTCTGGCAAATATCTGTTGTCGAAATTCTTTATCAATTAATCCTTTGATAATTGTGTTTTGGAAGATTGCTTAATTAGTAATAGCCATGCAGAGATGTTGTTTTATATTTTATTTAATAACCATTGCCATGTTTTTTAATAATAATCTTCTTTAAGTTTCATTTATTTATAATAACATTTATTCTATTGTTGACAATCGCACATATATACGCACATATATTAGTTTTATCATTTTTTTTAAATTAAACTTGAATGAAAAAAGATTTGTATGTTTTAACTTTTTAAATTATATTTTTACGAATACTAATAAAAACTATTTATTTCCTTTTGTAAACCTTTAGTTTCATTTTTCAAACCAAGACTCCCCCTCCCCCCTTTTGATTAATTAATTGTAGCTTTTTTTTATTTCAAAAACTAATGCTAGAAAACTATTTAATTCTTATCTTTTTCGAAAACAAGCTGCAATAAACTCTTCAACATTTACTTTTATGTTTTTCTTTTATAAAAGATTACTTTAATAATAATTTTAGATAAAAATTATATGTGATTATATATATATATATATATATATATATATATATATATATAATATATATATATATATATATATATATATATATATATATATATTGTTACTAGTTATCTGTTGAATAGTTAAAATATTACTTTATGAGAGTATGTATTTGAGATTATATTCCATTAAATTAGAGATCAATTTCAACAGGTCTATATCTGAAATAAAGTTGTAGTTTTGGAAAATCCAGTTTCACATCTAAAGTGCCATTCCCTATAATTCTCATGGTCAAAAAGGATTAGTTGTTATACTTATTCTATATTTGTGAAATACATGTGACCATTCTAGGAAACTTAAAAATTAAATACATACCTAATATTTGTAAAGTTATGCCATATGCAGAATTTTATCCAAGTGTGTGTTCTATAACAAGTGTTCTTGATGATAATATAATATTACTGTTATAAAGTTTAAGAAATAGTTAGTGTTTAATATTAATCAAGGAGCCTTAGATGCTTTATAAATAATTGTTATTTTCCTTCATCCATGTGAATTAAACAATAATTTATGAGTGAATAAATGTTTATGTAAAGATAATAATGAAGTTATACTTTAGTTGGAAATGATGCTTTGTAAATCAACTATTGTTGTTATTTGTTTGAATTATGTGCTAACTTTTTTATATGTAAATTTGTGTGAGCTGCAAATTTAGTCCATGACAATTTTATCAAGAGTACCTTATATTCTGGGTGATCTAACCAAGTTTGCAAATAAAGGCAATTAAAGAAAATATTATTTAAATATCATCATTTATCTACATCATACAGCCATGAAAACATTATATATATATATATATATATATCTGAAAAATTAGAATTAATATATATATATATATATATATTAATTCTAATTTTTCAGGGATAAAAGTTGTCATATTATTACTATTTGCTGGATATTCTGTATAGTTAAAAAGCTAAATGCTGGCGTTTTGTACAATATCAAGTACCTTCCTCAGTGCGTTATCTTTTTCAAATTATAATAAGAGAATTTAAAATTGTTTTTATTGTTTTCTTATTCCTCATATATTGGTTGAGAAGTTTTAAAATTTATTTTCTCTTCCAATAGCTTCTTCCAAATGTTGTTAATCTTCTTTTATTCACATCTTTCATTTATGCTCTTGGGTCTTTTAAAAATCTATACAGCTTCTCTTAGCAATCTCTGGTCATATTGTTCAATTTTTGCTAATATATATATATATATATATATATATATAGATATATATATATATATATGTATTTTATATATATATATATCAAGAAATCTACCTTTATTTTATCAAAGTATCATTTTTGATATTATAAAAAATATCTTTGATTTGATTTTTATATATATTGAGTGTTATTATTGTTTATGTTTGTTAGTCATAACTATTGTTGTGGATTTATTATTTTGTTTATTTATTGATGGTGAAATTTTAAGTGGTAATAATGTCATATTCTAATTAATATGTGTGTATATCAATATTATAAATAAAAACATATAAATTGTTAATTATAAAAAAGATTATTTTATTTTTAGTGATTATTAAAAAAATGCAATGTTGTTATTTATTATATATATTGTAATGGACAATTGAACAAACATATTATGCGGACCATGTTGTGGCATCCAAATGTAATGGAACATACTTTTACTCCATTATACCAATCATCAGTTAACTGGGACCTACAGTTTGTTGTGGCAAATGTAATGGACAATATATCATATAAACATATTATACATCAAATGTAATGGAACGTCAATATATGAGAAGAAAATAATACTTCAAACATTGGATGATAAATGTAATGGAATACATGTAATCTAAATGAATCCAATTGTTGAGAAAGCTTAATATAATAAATTGTATAATTTAAATGAAAAAAGATAAAATTATCCCAGTTATATTTAAATAAATTGTTTATATGCTCTTCCAACTAGCTATACATGAAATAAATCTAAAATCATACAGAGCAATGAGATCTATCATTATAATTTATTATCAAGGTTGATATGACTAACTAATCAAATATAAATATCAGAAACAAAGGGAATTCTGTTAAATCCAATATACACATCTAATAAGTAAATTTATGTATATCTAAACATATCAATGAACAATAATATGTGTAAGTAACCTAAAGATGAAACAATAACTGAAATACGAAGTTATCCTCTATTAAATTGTAAATTCAATTAATTTCATAATGACTAGCACTAAAAAAAAAAAATAATAAGAATAAAATATTAATACTCTTTCATATAAATTACAAAGTCATTACTTATAAAACAAATAGTACATCCTTTATTTTTATGTTATAGTTTAATTTTAGGTAGTATCCATGTTTTAAATACAAACCCAAATACAAAAAAATATATACATATATACTTGCAATAAGTTATATATATATATATATATATATATATATATATATATATATATATATATATATATATATATATATATATATATATATATATATATTAAATAGATAAAGACATATTTGTGCTTAACAAGTATGCATTAATATAAACACAAATTCATATTTATTTATTTTCAAATATTCAAAATTAAAAAAAAATATATTATATCCAGCAAATATAAAAATTATTGTTTAGGTCTGCATAAGAATTATTATATGAAGTTTAAAAAAAATGAAAATAGATAAATAAATATAAAAAAATTTTTTAATAAAATTTACGAATATAAATTTCATTTATTAATATATATATATATATATATATATATATATATTTATCATATATATATTTTATTTATTATATATATATATATATATATATATATATATATAGCAACTCATATGCAACCCAAACCTATATGTCTTTCTTTAAGATTTTAAATTACTTAAGTGTTAATTTTGATACCTGTTAAATGTTTATTGCTGTTAGAAAACAAGACGCTTGAGTTGAATAGAATGATATTTATAAAAATGTTATATTTTTATAATTAAAAATAAAAGTAAAAAAAATATTGATCTCAAAAATATATATATATCATTTGTATTAACAAAATTATTTACTACCTTTCAAAGTTTTACTTGTTTATTTTTCTTTTCAAAAGTCAACTTGTTTCATTGTTTTATTCCTTTATTTGTTGAATATTAGAATGGATTCTATCTAAAGTTAAATTGAAGAAATACCACGGTAGAAAAAATTATTGGTTTCCAAATGCACATATATACTTAATTTTTTTAAATTTCTCTCCTTGAAAAAAAAAATTGACATGTTGAATCCAATATATTAATTAATTTTAGTTATCTCCAGATTATTATTAGATTGACCATTATAGATTCCAGATAGCTATATCAAATTTTGGCTTCAGACGCGATGAAATTCATGTGTTGAAATTTGCTTAGTTTTTCTTTTGAAACTGTTTTGGAATAAGTGAAAGGAAATGGCACAGCTACTTGGCTGTGATATATATATATATATATAAGACAGTCATCGTTTATGTATTGATTACAGAAATTTATCTTATTCCACTATTCTTAAAAATGGCAATTTCAAAGAAACAAAGTACAACAAATTTTTATCCTTCAGTTTGTTTAATCACTATCTTAATAAAAAATAATGGCTTCCTTTGTTGCTGCTGTTGTTCCACATGCTAGCAAATGCTGCTTTGAAAACCATTGTTACATATGTTTTCTTTTAAACAATTAACATTTAAAAAAATATTAACCATATAAAAAAAATATTAAATCAAAAATTTATTTGACAGCTTTTAAAATATATATATATATAGACATAAATAATAATATATACATTTATATATATATATATATATATATATATATATATATTGTGCCAGGCATTATCAAATGTCCATGCACAAAATCTGCTGTAAAGAATATTACAGCAGATACATTTATGAATTTGTAGATATTAAGCACAACAAATATATAAATGTGCTATATTAATAGTGGAGTGGTCTGAGCATTAAAATACCAACACACACCAATTTAAATAATATGAAATTGACATAGAAAATATTGTAGTAAACTCATGTATTTTTTTTGGTTTTATATTTCCTTTTTGTATATGTTTTATGATGTTATTTTATGTATTTGGCTTTCTCTGAAAAATTCAAATAGAGAAAAGCAATTGTTCCAAAATAATTGTACATATTTTTATTTAATTACTTTTCTAAAAACTAATTTTATTCTGTAAACTAAGAATGTTAATTACTTGTGCAAAAATCTGGTCAAAAGCAAAATGTTTGATAATGCTTTAATTAAACTGTTATCTTTTTAAAAATTCTTTTGAATTGATTTTGTGAGCAAGTGGTCTGAGTAATCAATAAGGAATGTTATAATCTAAATGATAAGATAAATTGGAAGGATTGGCTGATTCATGCTTCTCAGGGGATTAGTGGGATTGATAGTGCTGTGGGATTCATTCTTTCTTTGGCATTCAAGTTGTTCACTACTTTTTCTCCAGAGATTTTCAATCATCTAACAACTTAGAGATAAATTTATGGACTAGACCGCTGCTGACATTTTCTAAGAAATCCATTATATAGTTCTTTTAAAAACTCTTAATAAAATTTATTATCATATACAAACAGAGGAAAATATGAAACAATCTACCAGTGAGTCCAGTAAAATGACCGTGGGGTAGACAACCAGCCAGCGCACCGCCCTTTCTCTGTCTCAAGCCGCCAAGATGTGACCATGCCAGTTCCAGCCGCCCACGATGATGACAAACGCCGCCTTACTAAATGGAAGAAATCATCACCACACAGCCAGTTAACTTGAAGCCCACTCAGCCCAGAGGAGAAGAATGAAGACGCAGATATAAGTTTATTTTAAGATATTTATTAACATTGAAATAATTAACTTTTCTATTTCCAATTAGATATATATATATTTTTTTTGTTATTATTATTTATCATTTAAAAATGAGAGAGTCTCTCGCATATGTATAAATTTACGGTTAGTGCGGTCATAAATGGTAAAGCTTTTACTTAAATCCTTTGAGTGAATTTTTCTATTTCAAATTAGTATTTTCAGCAAAGATCGCAATGAGATTTTTTTTTTGTTGTTTGTTGTTATTGCTATTCGTTTTGCTGTTGTTGTTATTCCTGAAATTCGTCAAATATAAATATGCATGTAGATATATGTATGCGTTCATACGCTTATTATATTCAGTAAATATGATATCTCATGCTGAATATCTAAAAATGTATTTAACCGGATATCCTTTTAAGTTTTTTTTTTTTTTTTTTTGTGACTGCTACACCTCACGATGAGTGTAAGAAGGGATTGATTTATTACAGGTTCCCTGGAAGCAAGTACTCTAATAACTTTATATTTAAAATAATAGTAAGTGTATAATTTGGCTGCACATATATACATGTATAGAAATTTATCTTTGGCAAAACGGAAATAGATACAGTACCTTATGGTGAGTACGATATGGTATCTGAGCCCATGCAACATATTGACTTGTTGAAATATGAAATTAGTGATATATTTCATTGTGCAAATATGCATAGTTCCATTATTATATTTCCTATCAATAAAAAGGTTTTAAAGTTATCAGTAAAGGCATATGCCTGTATGACCGAAAATCTCATATCTGTATATCAAATCACACAAATTAAGATTTATTTCTATTGGGTAAAAGGAGCTCAGACCACTTCCATTACTTACAAACATTGTAAATAGCTTTAGGGATTTATTATTATTTTATTTTAAATTGTGTTTATTGATTTCAATGCATACATGGGTTGTTATCATTAATTATTTAGTATTTTTTTTTTATTATATCATCATTAGTATGAAATGGTGGTGGGTATTTGGGATTAAATAAATATTTAATCATAATATTAAACTTGTTTCGGTTTCGTATTATTATTTATATTGATAAAACTGTGTTCTTTCCTTATCAACCACGTACCTGTATTTATCATTTAACTTACCCATTTGAAGACCCTAGATGTAGAGTGACTGAGCTAGCCACAAAGGGATATCGCTCTACCGGGGTGTTGAATCTTATTCTCATGCTTTGCTGGACATATGGTATTGCACATCCTTCTGGGAGGGAAAAAAAATTCATTTTTATTCTTTTCTAGAAGTGGCGCGCAAAAATCTATTTTGTAAATAGATTTTTCAAAGGTGTGTACTTGCCATTGTTCTAAATATTCAGGCATTCAAATAAGATTTCAACAAAAGGGTGTTTTTAACTGGAAGAGTCCTGTCAATCCACTCTTCTATCAGTTTGGCTAGAAGTACCCATATACATGAGTACAGACAATCAGCTAGATTGGTATCCATTTCTTTTCCTGTTAAATCTAGTTCACTTCATGCTCAGTGCAAGATTAGGATCAGGAAATCCGCAGGGAGAATGGACCGGTACAATATATATATATATAGACATAAATAATAACATTACATTTTTTTAATAATCACCACAAATAAACAATATTTTTTATAATCAACAATTTATGTCTTTATTTATCTATAATAATTAAATATTCACAGTGATGTACTATCAACATATAAATAAAATAATAAATTCAAACAACTATAACTAATAATCATAAACAATAATAATATTTCATATATAAACATCAACACAAAGAGATTTTTTTTAATAACAAATGATTTTTAAAATATAGATAGATTTATCGATATTTACAATATATATATATATATATATATATAATAAAGCTATGAAATAAATTTTTGATGCGATATTTTTTATATGATTAATCCACCAGATCATTGGACAGTTTCTATTTGGTGGAAATAGTTTTAATTAGACTATTTTCGATTATCAGCCTTCATGTGTTTTCGAATCTCGATTTTTTTATTGCCTGTGGCAAGGTGATTTGACATCTAGAGTTATTCTGTCTTAGAAGTGTTCTTCAAACTGAGATTTAATGTTTGAAGATTTTTTTATTTAATTGATAATAAAGAAAGATTTATATTTTCTTTAATTGCAATATAAACATATTTGCCTTTTTCTTTTTCTTTTTTCATTTTGAAAAGTTTGATGTTTTTTTCATTTGACCAAATTGTTAGGAATTAACAAATTATCAACCATTATCAATCCCTTGCAGGATGAAGGTCCCTCCAAGTTCAATCCATATTCTCTGAAATTTATCTTCTCATATCCACATCACCCCTGCACACTTACTTATTTCATCCATCCATCTCACATGTGGGCTCTTTCTGTGTCTTTTACAATCTTTTGGAATCCCGTTTTAGATTTCAATTGTCCATCTATTATCATCTCTTCTAGCAATATATCCAGTCCAACTCCTTTCAGTCTTAATTTTTTCAATGAGGTCAGTAACACCTGTTTGTTCTCTTACCCATACATTGTGTTTTCGATCTCTTCTTGTTTCTCCCAACATGCATCTCTCCATACTTCTTTGAGTGGTCTGAAGTCTCTGTATTGCTCTTCTATTAAGTGTCCAAGTCTCAGATCCATAAGTAAGAACTGGTAAAACACATTTATTAAAAACCTTCCTTTTCAAACACATAGGCATATTTCCTTTTAGTATCAAGTTATTTCTACCAAAAGCACTCCAACCAAGTTTAATTCTATGATTAATTTCATCCATTATGTTTCCATCTGTATTAATAATCTGACCAAGGTATTTAGAACTGTTAACTTCTTCTAATTCATCATAATCAATCTTTATTTTCATATTTTGAGAAAATCTATTAAACATTACTTTAGTCTTTTTAACATTTATCTTTAGTCCTACTTTCCTACTTTCATCTGATAACTCCTGCAACATTTCCTGCAGCTCTAAAGCATTATTTGCAAAAACAACTACATCATCTGCAAAATCTAAATGACTTAAATAATCTCCATTTACTTTCACTCCTTTAGCTTCCCATTTTAATCCATAAAATACTTCTTGCAGCACTGCTGTAAAAAGTTTTGGAGATATGGAGTCACCCTGTCTTACACCCTTCTCAATGTTGACTTTCCTACTATCATTATGTAATCTAATTGTTGCTGTTGCATTTTTATAAATATTCTTTAAAATATGACAATATCCTGGATCTATACCTTGATGATCCAATGCTTTAATCACTGAAGAAATGTTTATAGAATCAAATGCCTTTTCATAATCTACAAATCCAAAGCATAATGGCAACTCATATTCATTTGTCCTTTCTATAACTTCTCTCAATACCTGGATATGATCTACTGTACTAAAACCACTTTTAAATCCAGCTTGTTCTCTTGGTTGGTGGAAATCCAATGTTCTCTGTAGATGAGTTGTAATTATCTTGGTAAAAATTTTGTATAAAACTGATAAAAGGCTGATAGGTCTGTAATTTCTAATATCTTCTTTATCACCTTTTTTAAATATTAATATTAATACTGCATTCTTCCAATCATCTGGTACATCTTTATCATTTAGACATTTGGTATATAACTTTGCTAAAAAAAAATTATATTTCTTCACCTGCTTCTTTTAATATATCAATTATAATTCCATCATTACCTGGAGCCTTTCCTTTCTTCATAAATTTAATTGCATGTCTCACTTCTTCATTTAAAATTCTGGGCAATTCAGAAGATATAATAGATATAGGAGGTACTTGTTCTTTATTACTATATAATTCTTGATAGAAGTCTTCTACCCATTTCATGATGTCATCTCTCTTTTTAGTAATAATCCCATCTTTTTTTCTTATTGCAGATATAAATTTCCTACCAATACCAAAATGTTGTTTTACACTCTTTGAGACTTTTATTCTCTTCTACAGCTTTCCTTGCTAGTTCACAGTTATACTTTCTTATATCATTTTCAACTCTTTTCCGCACCATTTTACAAAATTCGAGATATTCAATCCTTTTTAATGCATCATTTTTGTATATCTTCATATTCCTTCTTTTCTTCATAAATTCTCTAGTCTCAGTAGAAATTTTATTGGTCAATTGCTGCTTTTTTCTACCAGCTATCTTTGTTGCAGTTTTTAAAAGTGTATCAGTTATTTTCCTATTAATTTCATTCAAATCTGAATCATGTTCAAAATCTACTAATACTTGAAACCGATTTGTAAGTTCTAATTTAAATTCATTAGAATGTTTCTGAAGATTAGGAATATCAACTGTAAATATTGTTTTTCTTAATAATTTTTGTCTCTCTAGTTTTGCATTAACATGTATCTTACATCTTACTAATCGATGATCACTTCCTGTGTTAAATTTATTAAGAACATTACAATCTTGAAATATGTATTTTCTGTTAGTCAAAATATAATCCAATTCTGCTGTACCTTCATTTGGATGCTTCCATGTCCATTTTCTTTTAACATTTTTCTCAAAAAAAGAATTCATAATATAAAGTTTTTCTTTTTCTGCAAATTCCACAAGTCTATGTCCTCTCTCATTTCTATTACCATAACCAAAATTACCTACAGCATTTTCATCTTTCATTTGTTTACCAATTCTAGCATTAAAGTCTCCCATAACAATTTTAAAATGTTGTTTATTCTGATCAAAAGCCTTTTGTACATCCATATAAAAATCTTCTACTACTTCATCACTATGAGAACTTGTTGGGGCATAAACCTGAATTATCTGCATTTGGTATCTGCTATTAAGTTGTATAACTAATCTTGCCACTCTGTCTGATACACCATCAATATCCACAATGTTGTTCTACCATTTTTTATTTATAATGAATCCTACTCCACTTGTATTTCCAATATTTGTGCCTCTATAGTAGAGTACATGTCCCTTTTTTAAATCAATTGTCTCTTCACCTTTTCTTCTAACTTCACAAAGTCCAATAATGTCCCATTTAATATAAGATAGTTCTTCTTCTAACTCTTGCAATCTTCCTTCACTTGAAAGTGATCTGAAGTTGTAAATAGTTAAATAAAAAGTCATCATCAAATGGCAGCCTGAGTCCGCAATCAGGGGATTCTTAGCACCCTCCACCTTTGGCCATCAACCGCTGCCTTGGTTGGTGACTTTACATCCTCCTGGGAATAAGGGCCATGCTTTATTTTTGTCTGTCATGATTATATATATTGAAAAATTATTCTTAATCTTGGAGGTAAAAAGCCAATAAACTCACCATGCTGGCTAATGCGTGTTGGTGAGCAGCCCATCCATGTTCGTATACTATATGAATAATCACATAGTAATAACAGCTGCAATGACAAGAACGTATGGAGTGGACATTAGGAATTTGCTCAGTTCCTTTAAGGCCTCCAAGAGGAATCAAAGGGTCTCCTTTAAGTTAATAGCAAACTCCTTTCTGCAGCCATATATATATATAAAATTCAATGTCCGTATTTCTTCAAAGTAATATACATAATTATATAATTGAATATTTATAATTACAGTAATCAGATATATTTTATAAATTTTATCCAAATATACAAATACAAACATTACTTAATTAACAGGCAGGCAACAAACATTAAGGTCACAGAATTGTGGAAAGGTTAGCCTTTCAAAGTGTTAGCTGACAAAGACTACAAAGATAGTCAAAAGTGCTCCTAAATGGATAAAATATTTAAAATATATCTGATTACTGTATTTATAAATATTCAATTATATAATTACATATGTATGTCATAGAATTTATTATTTGTGGGTAAATTATATATTGCATAATTGTAGATCTATTTTTTATGAAATATGGTGTCCAGGAATGAAGGTTTCATAGACAATGGTTGCAGCAATACCTCTCAGTGTCTTTTGTGTATTTTTGCAATCAGTTTACATTTAAATATAAATTATTCTACAAACATAGTCCAGTATAACTAAATATTGACTTAAAAATCTCTTGACCTATTGTTGAGAAAGCAAAATGTATAAACAGAGTATATATTTACGTGAATTAAGCAAACTGAAAATAATCTACTATAAAAATAAAAATATGTATTTTACTGCTAGATTTTATAAATAGAATCCTAAAATATCATAAAGTTTGATTAACAAATACTAAATATCAATTTTATATAACATCTATCATTACATTATTAATATTTTGGTTAATTTTGCCATCAGGAATTATCTAATGTCCAACTAAATATGAGAGAATTGACAATGGTAAATGAATATATAACAATTTGCTCTAGATAAATACTTTGCATATAATACAGATATATATGAGAGATAGTTACCTGGGCCAACTGATGAGTGCTGGTTCAGCATAAATTGCATCTAGGGGGTCATTTGTCTTTTATTATATCTTTATTTATATGAATTTAAAAAGAATTGGAAAGTATGGAGGTGTTTATTATATCTATAGAGAAAATTATACCTTCAACAATCAATAGTTTAGTGACTGCAGTACTACTCCACTTTACTGCCACCTAGTGCAAGATTAAGTAATCATCGATTACAAGATGAATATAGAAATCCATATTGGTTAATGTTTGAATCCTCATTCTTAGACTGGCTTTTGGCTTTATAAAGAAGAAAAAGTGGAAAAGAATACATAAAGCAATTTTAACTACATTTTTACATGCCAAGCTAAAACTAGAAATTTAAATTAGCCTAAAATTTTGAATCCAAGTCAATCTATTTGAATCCTCATAATGATACAGATTTAATATAAATGTGATAACCATTGCTTACTTAAGATTATACTAAATGGCAATGAAGTGGAGAGCTCTTCTTTAAGCTGAGTGTGTGGGCATTTGTTGTTCTTAGTATAGGAAATAAGGTACTTATAGACAGCTTATATATATATATATATATATATATATATATATAAATACATATATATATATATATATATATATATATATATATATATATTGTACTGTATTTTATCCTAGTATAAATAGCGTTGGCAATTTAAAAGTTAAATTAATAAATTTCTAACGAAAAATATATTTATGTAAAGATATTTGATCTATCATTTTAAACAACGTGAGTGTATATATTTTTTTGTTTTGTGTTTAATGAAATTAAAAAGAGAGAAGGAATGTAGAAAGTACAATAAAAAAAATATAATTTAATAAAAAAGAAACCTTTATCGCAAGGCCATCAGGAGCATGGAAACAAAGTGATAACATTCATTAAGTAATTAAAGATGGTGATCAAGAAAAAAAGGAAGACTTTGTAGGCTAAATTATTTGAAATTTGGTACACATTGGCAGGTGTCAATAGGAGTTGCACAGAAAAAAAACTAAACAGGACAAAAGGAATAACAGTGCAGAGGCTTCTTCTTAGATCGTCCTTCATGCAGAGAGCAGTAAAAATAAAATTATACGTGAAGAAATTATGAAAGTGGGCCAAACTACTGTTACTAATAGACTGAAATATTAAGATGTGTGAGTAGTAGCCATTCATTTGATGGAGTTGCCTTGTACCTGTGTCATAAACTACCTGAGTGAAGAAGCCACCTTCTACTAGATTTTAACCACAAAAACTTAAAGTTCGCCAGAATACTGGACCGCAGATCCATTCTAAAGAAATCCATGCATGGTCAACATTAGACATCCTGCACATTAACATTCAAACTTACCGGTAAGTAACTTTATTAAATAAAAAAAATTAGTGTTCACTTTCTTGAACTTTTAAGCGTGATGAACTGTCACCACGAATCATATGAATAAAAGAAACAAATGTTAACTGTAGTTTTAGATTTTGATTGTCTTTTTATATTTTATTCTCTCGATCATATTAATGTTTTTGTTTCGTATTAATAAAGTAAAATATAACTTACGTTGTTATTAATTCTTATAGTTCTAAATTCATTACAATTTAGACATTATTATATTCAAATAAATTGCCAACATTTTACTGAAAGACAATCCTCCGGAGATTCCAAAATGTTATCGTAGCTAAATAAATAAAAAAGGATGTTTGCCAGTAAATTCTAATATAGAATTCTGGTGCCTTTAAAATAAATTAAAAGATGGCTTACTTGATCCCATTATTTTAGTAGCTACATTAGTTAAAAGTGTGTTGTGTGACCAGGAAAAATGATTGCGTCCATTAAATCTTACTTAATTGTCTGACGAAACAAATTTAATAGATAGGATTAATTTGGTAACTGAGTACAAGTAGTTAACTCATTTAAAACACTTCATAATGTAGTGGACATTAAAATGCCACCCAACTCGAGGCTTCAATGAGAACCACGTTTTGAGATAAGAGGAAATAATAAAAGTTAAATATAAAAGTTTTGTGGTTTTTTTGTTTTGTTTCATGTATGTAGGTTTAAATAATAATAATAATAATAATAATAATAATAATAATAATAATAATAATAATAATAAAAATAGGCAAAATGATGGAAATAAAGTAGCTCGTAAGGTCAAGTGACAGCAGGGGGGTGCAGCTTCGGAAAATGTATTAATAAAAGATAAATAATAGAAATCAAGCAAAGTATATGAAGTACAGAGATATTGAAGTGATGATAGGTGAAACGAAAGGAATAAATAATTTGATTTGCAAATGGAATAAGGAGACCATAAAGTTTGCATCCTAAGAATGCCTGAAAATTACAATATGTGTTAATAATATTGAAGTACATGCGTTGTTTGATACTGGTAGTCAAATATCAGTCATGTCTGATACCGTATATGCACGGATGATACAACAAACCCATGACATTCGAACTCTACCAGTGAGGAAGTCCCTAGTAACTTTGGCCAATAATAAAAAGGCCCAACTAAAAACAAAAAAACTATGGGTACTAATAAGAGTGGGAAAAAAAGTCATACAACATACTTTGTTGACATTGAAGGGACTCATACACGACATGATAGAAGGGTCGGATTTTATGCATACAACTGGGTGCTTAATTAACTATAAAGAAGGCAGTGACAGAGAGGGAGCAAGGGGAAGGATGGGAAAAGACAGTGAAGAAATTATTAGACAAGTATAATGAAAATTTTTCAGATAGACCGGGGATAATTAAGGGGTATGAACATTGAATTAGGATCACAGATGGCATGCCATATCAGGCACAATCGTATCCGATGCCTTATAAGTGGAAAAACGATTGTTGCAGGTGGAAGAGTGGGGAATTATAATGAAGGGATCATCGCCATATAACAACCCATTGGTGATAGTAAAAAAAAAGATGGGTCAGTTAGGTTATGCTTAGATGTGAGGCAGCTTAATAGAATTACCTGGCCTGACCAAAACATGCCTCCACCGATGAACGAGTTATTGAACAGGTTCCATGGTAAAGAAATCTTTTCGACATTAGATCTGACAGCCAGTTATTGGCAGATTAAACTACACCCAGCAGACCACCAATATACAGCCTTCAGATATAATGGCATATCTTACCAATTTAATAGAATGCCATTTGGATTAAGGAACAGCGGAGCAGGATTGCTAAAGTGCCTAGACAGAGTATTATCACCTGAAATCAAGAGTTTCATGACTATTTATATGGATGATTTTATAATTGCATCTAAAAATCCAAGAGAGCACTTAAGACATTTGGAAATGCTTTTACAAGAATGCCAAGTCAAAGGTATCCACATTAATTTGCAAAAGAGTTGTATAGCCACTGCAGAAGTCAGTTTCTTAGGGCACTTGATCAGTAAAACATTGATTAAGCCTCATCCTGATAAAATACAAGCCATCAGAGACTTCCCAGCCCCTAAGTCAGTGAAACAGGTAAAGTCCTTCTTAGGACTATGTAATTTTTATAATAAATTTTACAGAAACTTTGCAGCAGATATGGAACCTTTATTACAGCTATTACGAAAAAATGTCCCATGGGAATGGACAGATAAACATAATGAAGTATTCAAAGGCATCAAAGAGAAATTTTTGGGACAAGTTATGCTGATATACCCTGATTTTAAAAAAACCTTTATACTACAAGTGGATAGCAGTGGATACAGACTAGGTGCGGCTTTAATGCAGATGCAGAAAGACAGTAGTCAAGGAGTAATATACTTCATTAGAAAACCATTAAGGGGACCGGAAGTCAATTATTCTGTAATGGAAAAGGAAGCATTGGCTGTGGTATTGGCGTTCCAGAGATTCTGACAATTTCTGATAGAGTCAGAGGTGATAGTCAGAACTGACCATAAGAGTCTGGAATTCATTAACCACACTTATCTGTCTAATAGTAGATTGATTCGTTGGAGTCTGTTTCTCCAAGAATTCAACTATTTTGTAAAATATTGTAAAGGTTCGGAGAATGTAGTGGCAGATGCTTTGAGCTGAAACCCAGGTTTGGAGCCCACAGGGCATCTGCAAATGGAAGATATAAGCCTGGCGGCATTAAGCACAGAAATTGACATGTCTATGGAAGATGAATTGAACCACTTAGGTAATAAGCAGAGGTTAGATCCCAGATATCAGGTGATTATAGATAATTTAGAAAAGAATAAACATGGGGAAAAGGGAAGATGTTCCGAAAAATATGGAATATCGGTTAAGCAAGAAAGTATTATGGTATTTGGTAGACATAAAGGAGGGAACGTGGAGAATGGTAATGCCCAAGATGCTCCAAGAGAGACTAACTATGTATACACACTGCTTATATGGTCATTATGGAGTTCACAAGACCGAGAGATTGTTGAAAACTTGGTTTTACTGGCCACACATGAGATACCAAATAACTAAAACATTGAAAGGGTGTGAATTGTGCCAGAGAACTAAACCAGTCAACAAATCATATGCAGGAATGGTAAACCCGATAATAAAAAAAAGACCGAATGATCTGATAGCGATTGATTTTTACGAGCCACTACCTAGATTCCAGAAAATGAGGTACATATTAGTGGTGTATGATGTTTTTTGAAAATGGGCATATGCGTACCCTATGCTGCAGGCTAATACAAGAAATACCATACGCATATTAGAAACACAACACTTTCCAAAATGGGCAAACCAAAGACAATATTATCTGACCATGGAACTTCTTTCATGGCCAATGAATGGAAGGAGTGGACAGTGAAAACGAAAGTACGACACACATTGTCATCTATCCGTAACACTCAATCGAACCCTTGTGAAAGGTTGATGAGGGAATTGGGAAGACTTTTTAGAGTGTACACATCTTCAAACCATAAAGAGTGGGTGAAACAGTTGCCCAGGGTAGTGAATTATATCAACTGGATGGAGAATGGTTCCACAAGGTTTGTGCCTATTCGGCTACAGTTCCATCAACCCGTACCGAGTCTATACAAGGCCAAGTTGCCAACCATTCCTGAACATATCGATGGAAAGGTAGATCAGAGAAAGGCGGCATCCAATATGAGGCATGCTGCAGTTGCAAGGGTAAACAAGAGGGGTATAAAACCCAAAGACTGCAAAAAAGGGGACAGGGTATGGGGCCGGACAAATCCCGTTAGCCAAACAGAAAAAAGTATATGCAAAAAGTTTCAGGCATTTTATGAAGGCCTGTATTGAATAGTTAGAGAGAATGGTCCAAATGCATTTACTCTCGCCAATGAAAAAGGAAAAAAGGGGACTTTCAATGCGAGAGCCTTAAGGCCATATAGAATGAATCCTGACAGCTAGCATTAGAAGAAAACTGGATAGATTTAGACCCCAAAGACCATGGATGTACCAAAATAAGGTTGGAGAATAAAAAAAAGTGTGTAAACACCGTATTTAATTTTTGTCATTGACCGCAGAGGTATTGTACTGTATTTTATCCTAGTACAAATAGTGTTGGCAATTTAAAAGTTAAATTAATAAATTTCTAATAAAAAATGTATTTATGTAAATATATTTAATCTATTATTTTAAACAACGTGAGTGTATATATTTTTTTGGTTTGTGTTTAATGAAATTAAAAAGAGAGAAGAAATGTAGAAAGTACAATAAAAAAATATATAATTTAATAAAAAGGAAACCTTTATCGCAAGGCCATCAGCAGCATGGAAACAAAGCGATAACATTTATTAAGTAATTAAAGATGGTGATCAAGAAAAAAGGAAGACTTTGTAGGCTAATTTATTTGAAATTTGGTACACATTGGCAGGTGTCAATAGGAGTTGCGAGAAAGAAAAAATAAACAGGACAAAAGGAATAACGGTGCATCCCTTCTTAGATCGTTCTTTATGCAGAGAGCAGTAAAAATAAAATTATACGTGAAGAAATTATGAAAGTGGGCCAAAATACTGTTACTAATAGACTGAAATATTAAGATGTGCAAGTAGTAGCCGTTCATTTGCTGGAGTTCCTTGTACCTGTGTTGTGAACTACCTGAGTGAAGAAGCCATCTCATACTAGATTTTAACCACAAAAACTTAAAGATTGCCAGAATACTGGACCACAGATCCATTCTAAAGAAATTCATGCATGGTCAACATTAGAAATCCTGCACATTAACATTCAAACTTACCGGTAAGTAACTTTATTAAATAAAAAAAATTAGTGATCACTTTCTTGAACTTTTATACGTGGTGAACTGTCACCAGGAGTCATATGAATAAAAGAAACAAATGTTAGCTGTAGTTTTATATTTTGATTGTCTTTTTATATTTTATTCTCTCGATTATATTAATGTTTTTGTTTCATATTAATAAAGTAAAATATAACTTACGTCATTATTAATTTTTATAGTTCTAAATTCATTACAATTTAGACATTATTATAATTCAAATAAATTGCCAACGTTGTACTGAAACACAATCCTCCAGAGATTCCAAAATGTCGTCATAGCTAAATAAATAAAAAAGGGATGTTTGCAAGTGAATTCTAATATAGAATTCTGGTGCCTTTAAAATAAATTAAAAGCTGGCTTACTTGATCCCATTATTTTAGTAGCTACATTAGTTAAAAGTGGGTTGTGTGACCAGGAAAAATAATTGCATCCATTAAATCTTACTGAACTGTCTGATGAAACAAATTTAATAGATAGGATGTAATTTGGTCACTGAGTATGAGTAGTTAACTCATTTAAAACACTAAATAACTTAGTGGACATTACAATATATAGATAATTTCAACCAGTAACCACCTAAACATTCACAGTAAAATATAGTAATCAGTATTTCTCACTGCTGTCAAGGCAAACTTCACACCTTTTAATAGCAAGAATGGAAATCCATTCTTACTAATGGTCCATTGAATATATATGGATACTTAAAGGGTGCAACTTGACTACAGAGTATGAAATATTGGTACAATGAAGTTTAAATAAACCTCTTTAAACATGAAATAAACATGTCACTGCAATGCAGGCTAATAAATAGTCAATTAACATTACAAACTGCAATACTTTTAAATTGCCCATGTATTATTTAGATATATACATATTTATATTTATTTATATATATATTGAAATAATAAATTTAATGATTTACAAACTATTACAAATAATCCTTAAATCTGCAGTATTTTCGGTTAATTTCTTAAATCTGCCTCAACTGCCGGTTTAAGAAATTAACCGAAAGTAATTCTGTGGATTTAAGGATTGTTTGTAATAGTTGTAAACCCTTAAATTTATTATTTCAATTATAATTACAATTTTGTTTTTAATTAATGGACATTTTATTTATTTTACACACACACACACACACACACATATATATATATATATACTTAATTAGAAAGTGCTTAACCTAAAACAAACTGCTCCAGTCCAAAAGCTAATGTAATACTGACATGCTGAATGCATTTAAAAGGAGATTCTTCTTTCAAATTCCACTCTAGATTCTTATTATAAAAAACAAAGCACTTCAGATTACATTCTTGGTGTAAGAAATCAAAGTATAGAAAACTTTTTCATTTTCTTACTTATTATAATAACCCTCTCCACTGGTAGGTTATGTATTGTAATATAATATTTTTAAGTGCAATCACTTTGTCAGTGTTAATTAGCTCTTGGCTTGGGGCAGTTTGTTCTAGGTTAAGTGCTTTATAATTAAATACTTATAAATTGATAACTTTATACATTAAAGATTTCCATCTAAACATCCATCAAAACTTGAAATATTAAAGCAGCTTTATAGAGAAGTAATTATGTTTTTATTATTTATACATATATTATCATTATCACCCTTTTTCAATTCACTGCAGAATGCAGGTCAAGTTTAATTCATCTTCTCTGATCCTCTCTTTTCCACACCACACTAGTACACTTCCTTATTTGAATTTCAAAATTTTAGGTGAATATGTAAAGATGGTTATTGAATACACATTGTACATTCTTTCTAATATCATAACCAGGTTTTATTGATAAAGAAAAAATCCAAAACCAGACAGGATGGAATAGACTTTAAGAAAAGAAATTTTATATGCATTTAGTAATAAATCATTTCTCAAGTGTACACTAGATAGGGGCACATTTGAGTATTGCTTTTGTCTAGTATTGTTTAAAATGAAATATTTGATTTGTTTTTATCATATAATCTAACGTGCATTACAGTTATTGGCACCAATTTTTCCTGGCCTTCCAAAAAACACCAACAAAATATTTTGCCAATGAAACAAATCACTTAAAAGACCACTATATATCTAAATAATTCTTATCCCTATCAAAATAAATTCTTATGAACTTCAGGATTTTAACTAAACTACTGTTTTAAACTATGTTTTTTTCAAAAAAAATTACAAATTCTATATAGCATCATTGTAAAATTATTCATGATCATACTAATTGGATAACTGATGGCTAATAATATTGTCTAATTATTGATGAATAATCAGTTATATTTTTCTGAAAACAATATTTTAAATAATTCAAAATAATAATATTTATTTCTGATCCTAAAAAATATTTAGGAAATCACAGGGTCATGTATCATGTTAATGTCATCACCATCATTCTCAATCATAATAATCCACTACAGGTTGAAGTCTCTAAATTTAAAGCAGCTTCTTTGATGACATCTTTTATGCACAAGCGCTAGCAAATTTCCTCATTTTATCTATACATCTTGCATATGGTTTCTTTCTTGGTCATTTATAATCTCTTAGAATTTGATTAAAAATTTAAATTACCTATATATTATTATCTCTTCTTATAATATGTCCAGCTGAACTCCACTTCACTTTATCTTAAATCTTTCAATGAAGTCTGTAATATTTGTTTACTCTTTCACAAATATATTTTGTTTTATTTTTCTCTTTTTGTACTTATCTATTCTTCAATAAGTCATCTAAAATCTGTATGTTGCTCTTCTGTTACGTATTTAACTCTCAGATTCATAAGTAAAAACTGATAAAGTACTTCTTTGTTGAATATAATACAACGATTTGTTTTTCTGGAAATTATATGATGTTTAGTAGTGGAAATAACAAGACCGAGCTGCGCCCATGGAATTTTAGCTTCCGATTTGTATTTGTACCATTGCAAAAAAACTTATAGGTTTATATGTATATAATGTCGTTTACTAATAGGTTATCTATTAATTTCTATGAACTTTTAAACATATATTATTCTATCTCAGAGATAATTGTTATCTTAATAAATAAACTTTGCTCTGATATCTATAATCGAAATACGATTCTATAATCGATGACGTCATTTAATTTGTCTTATTCCCCATTAGATATGTGGTGCATAGCTTTATTTGTTGTTTGATAAACAAATAACATTACGCAATAATATCTATTTTCAGTTCATATAAAAAGCCCCCTCTAAAAATGCTTATCACTTTAGTCAATCATTTAAATTTAAAAACAAATTTACATTAATTAAATAAAACTAATCATAATAAAAAAATGAAGACTATACTAATACTTGTTTTTTTGTGTTTGATGTGTGAAGGATTACCGACAGACAAACTACTCAATGAATGGAAACTATTCAAAGCAAAATATTGTAAGGAATTGATATTTTATTTAATTTTTAATTAATACAAAGAGTAAATTTTCATATTTTGATACAAAAGATTATATTTAAATACGTTTTCTTAGCATTGTTATATGTTTTATATATATCTTAGCTTGCAAAGGTTATTTTTAATTAGTATTTTGTTAAAATTACATAAAAGCTAAAATTCATTTATAAAACCAAACGGTATTAAACCTATTAAAATATTTAAATCTAAATGACTGTAAAAATCTAATATATATATAATTAAACACATGCTATGATATAAATACATTTAAAAAATTTGGTTAATCAAAAAATGCAAAGGCGTGTAAAAGAATGAATAGCTAATTACTATTAACAATGTATATATAAATACAAAAACTGTAATTGTCTTGCCACTATGTGATATTTTTTCCCAGCATATAAACATCATCAGTACTCTGGTAAATTGTTACATTTTCATTTACCATTGTCAAATTTCCTCTTCTCACAACTTTGACGCCATCCATTTCAGATAAATACACCAATGATTATTACTAATCATTTACAAAACTAGAGATTATCTCTAGCACAGATATTAACCTTAAACCTCAGTTAAAGATTAATATATCATCAGTCTGTATGCAATACATTGATATGGTGATATTATAATATTTAAATAAAGTACACCTGGGTCTCTTTTTATGTGGACTTATTTAACACGATTTTGAAGTTATGCAATTCGTGTTTCACTGGAAGTCGACCTCCGATAATGCGCTATTACTTTAAATAATAAATTTCATGCACTTATGTTATATTGAAAGTAATAGCACATTATTGGAATTCTACTTTCATCTTAGTAATTTCAATATTTTCAGTGGTTTATAATAGTAAGATTTTATGCAATAATGAAATTAAAATCATGATTTCCACATTTTATGTATACACATATTAAATTTTACAAGATTATAATGTAAATTTGTTCAAACATTGTGCATGTTAATTTTGCATTTTAAATCACATTCTGTTTTTGCTTTTTAAAAAAGAATGTAATCAATTATTAATCATTTAGTGTCCACAAGTTTATTTTTAAAAGGTCAGTAATAGCAGTGGGCACAATTAAAATCTGATTTTTAATTGTAATTAACAATTTAATTTCAAGTCGCCCGTAAGTAATTTTTAAATTGTTAATTACAATTAAAAAGCAGATTTTAATTGTGCCCACTGCTATTACTGAAAGACAAAAATAAGAATTTAATTTTTAGTTGTTAGTTTTAATTAAATTTTTCCCAGCAGTGGTGATTAAATGTCTTTTTATTATCATAAGTCTAAGTTCATAAACAATTAATAAAATCATCGTCGTCGTCAACAAAAAACCATTAACACAATATGAGAGTGAACTTGGCGCTAGTTGTATTTCTTCTTATGAGAATAATTGCTGAGATATTCTTGACTTCGTTTAAGGAGAAGCCAAATACATCACATCACATGAGAATCTGATTTTTTACTAGTTTGCAAATGAACGTGTTTTGGGGCAAATAGCGATAATAATTAAAATGTGTATAAAAAATGTAAATTACTGTACTGTAAATTATGCATAAAAATATATTATTTTGAATAAAATTAAATATTATAGTTAAAAAAAGTTTGTCTTGTATCAATTTTTTTCAAATTTGAATTTTTTTATTAGTCATATTTTATTTCCTTAGTTTTTTTTTGTGCGAATTTTAAAGTAATTTTACGTTGGTGCTTTGCTTTTATGCGAATTTTGAAAAATCACAGACAGCATCCTCCCTTTTTTAATGTAAGTTACGTCTATTTTTGTGCGATTTCATTTGCGCGTGTTTTCTGAGGAACCTATCTATCGCATAAAACGAGACCCAGGTGTATACGAGATATAAATTCCTTTTAAATTCTATTTAGCTTCATGGAATTTAGTTCTTAATATACATTTTATTATATATAGGCAGAATTTTTTTTGAGAATATTATTATTATTATTATTATTATTATTATTATTATTATTATTGTTGTTGTTATTATTATTATTATTATTATTATTATTATTATTATTATTATTATTATTATTATTATTATTATTATTATTATTATTATTATTATTATTATTATTATTATTATTATTATTATTATTATTATTATTATTATTATTATTACGTTTCAAAGAAAAGAACTTTATTGATGACCATAGGGTTACATTTGCTATAAGACACTTCGTATACATATATTTACATTGCTAGTGAGTAAACCAAGTTTAAGCTTGTATCTGTGATGTACAAAAAAAATTAAATTAGGAGGGAAAGATATTTAAACATTGTTAAGGGGGGTGAAAATACATATGTATACATTACATTTATGAGCATTGCTTGCTGTAATCAGAGTTCTCAAAAGTCTTGGGTTATCATTGTTCAATTTGAAAAACTTCTACTTGTATGTATATTGCAGTGCTGGGTTTAGTTTGCTTTCCAATATTTGAGTTCTGATTTTGTTGTTACTGTTCTCTTTATTAATAGTATGTAATCAAAGACAACATTCTGTATTTTTTATTTGTAGATAATTGCCACATTTCTTTCTTATTTTTTTTTATATCGGTTGATGGCATAGATTGTTGATTATCGAGCCATCTTAGAGGTTTGATTGTTGTGTTATCAGTGACCAGGTTGCTGCATAGATGTCTGGATGTGCAATTTTATTGTCTCTGGCTTGTAGTTTTGCCAGTTTGATATTGAAAGTTGATGGATGTCACCTTGTGTTGTTACCTAAAGTGAATGTGCATCTAGTGTACCAGTATGCATAAAGCACAAAAGTGGCTGCACGGACTGATGGAATAGAGCCTTTGCAATATGAATTAAAGATTGTTTGAAGGGTTGTGTTAGATTGTCTATATGCTCCTATCATAATAAATCGAATTGTCTAGTGCCGGACAAAGATAGAATAGATGTTCCTGTGTTTCTTCAGCCCTGTGAAACAGGGGACAAAAAGGATCAATGTTCATGTATAGTCTCTGATATCTCAGAAAATATGTCATGGGCAGTGCATGTAGGTTTAGTCTCAGCAAAAAATCAAAATACTTTGGCTCCAGGGACCATTTTTTAAACTTACGGAGTAATTGTAGATTATTGATTTTCAGCATTTTCAGATTGGTGTCATGGCTTGGATTTGGATGGATTAATGAAAAAATTTGCCAGTATGAATGCTTGTATATTGTCTGAAGAGATATCTGTGGAGCTGTGCTTTTTATGTAATTGATCATTGATGCTAGTTGGTCATAGGCAGGGGGTGGTCTATCTGTTGGTGTTATTTGAAGTAGGCATTCAAGCATTGAAAAGTGTTTGACTGTGGATGCTATTAAGTTTGTGGTCTTTTGCAGATGGAAATAATAATAAATACTATGAAGTCCTAGTCCGTTGTGAATAGGTGGTCGGGTAAGTTGTTTTGCATATATTGACACAGTCTTCCTCTGCCACAAGAGCTTATTACATAGAGAAGAGATTTTTGTAATAAAACCTTTAGAAAACGTGATAATGGGTGAGTAATAGGTGATTTTTGTTATGGCTAGCTAGTTAAATAGCTGGATCTTGGAGTATATTGAAAGATATGCCTTTGAGAGAGAAGTAGTAATTCACTCTGTTTCTTCTTTGAGTTTGTTCTGGATCTTGACCCTCATTGCACTTGTACTCATATAAAAGGTAAATCCCAAGAAAGCAGATGGTTTTCCCCCATACATGCCCATGAACTGCTTTGCATTATAAAGAGACAAAACTGCAGTCTTATTTAGATTGACCCTGAGTTTGTGTGTAGCTGCAAATTCTTGTAGTATTGTATTTAAGGCTGGTGGGTGTTTTTTAGATGGGAGGGAGACAGTTATATCATCCATATAAGCGATACGTTACCAGCTGAGATGTGTTTGGTATTTGGATGCCAATGAATGTTTGCTGGATTTTTACTAATAGAGGGTTGATGTAAAAAGTGAAAAGTAAAGCACTCAGGGGGGATCCTTGTGAGATTCATTGTGTTGGAGTAAAGGATTCAGAATTTTTGCCACTGCGTGTAATATGTATATCCCAATTTAACAACAAGTTGGTTATAACATATAAAAGAGTGTGAGGTATAGCAGTGGCAGCCAACATTTTAATTAATATCTCGATTGCCACAGAATCAAAAGCTGACTCAATGTCTATTTGAACTGCAACTGGGCTGTGTTTTTTCCGACCTTGCACCGATCCCAATACAGCTTTGAAAAGAAGTGCTGCTCATCCTGTAGATGATTGCTTTCTTGCAAACTGATATGGTGAAATCAATGGGAGCAGATATGGCTCAATCTTGTCTTTAATGACTTTCTCAATGATCTTGATGGCTATTGGGCACATGGAGATAGGCCTAATATTATTAAGGGTGGTTATTGGAGCTGGTTTCTTATTAAATGGTACTATTGCAATTGGATAAAGATTTTCAATGTTGTATATTTTTTGTGAGAGATAGTTTGCAAGATTACATAATACTTGAGTAGTTGTATGGCTAAGGTGCTCGTACACAAATTTTGGTATGCCATGAGTGCCTGGATGACAGGCATTTGGCAGAGTGGCATGCTTCAAAGCAAATTCATTAATGGTAAATGATGTATTTTTTCAGGTGATCCAAAATAATTGGGGGGTTGGTTGAAGAGTTGATGGGTCTGAAGATTCTGTTTGAAATGCTTATAAATAGGTTCAATCATGTTATGTGCTGCATGTATAGTTGTTCCAATTTGAAGTGCCATAGGCACTCTAATGGTAGAGGGAAAACCCATGGCCCATCTGATGTAGCCTCTAGTCCATGTATGTTGTTGACTGAGGCAGATTTTGCTTTTTTATGCTAGATAGTCTTTAAGTTCTGCACATGTGCTGTTATATGCCTGAGTGAGCTTATATATATGCTGATATGTATTTTTGAGTGGATTTAGACATTGTTATCCTCTTGTGAAGTTCATCTGCCAGAGCTAATAGCTTGGAGGGCGGAGGTTTTTTTTGGTGACATGGTCAATATTGAATGAAAGTATATTTATGTATGCCTGATATCTCTGCACAGCATTTAGTTGTATTCCCTCAAGTTTATGGAGCATAATATATGTTTCAGAAAAAAGGGATTCTGGAGTGGATGCTGGTATTAGAATTCTCATTGTTTTTCCAAGTGGTAGTGTAGTTGGCTGAATTTCAGTTAGATCAAGTGTTGCAGTTTGAGCAGAGTGATCTGAGAATGAGGATGGATTGAGCTTGAGACTGAAATAATGATGCAGCATTGGTGAATAGAAGCAATGGTCAATTGAAGATGTGTGTCGGTTATTATGGAATGTTACTGCATTTGGTGGTAAAAAACCTTCAGCACTCATTAGTGGTATTGCAATTTGATGCAGCCATTTTGAGATTAAATCTGTGTACTTCATGTTAAAATCTCCCATGATGATAGTTGGGTAAGGAGTTGATGCTAGCAGTGAATTGATGGTGAGTATGATGTTTGATATGATGATGTTTCCAGCTGGGATGTAGGTGAAAACTATGTTGAGAGTGTTTGCATAGTGATGAAATGTAGCTATCAACAAGTTTGCATCGATGTATATGATTCTGAATGATGTGAATGGGCGAGTTGGGGTTATTAGTAGGCCAGTTCCACCCGCAGGTGATGACATGTCCCTGGAGCATGCAAAGAAGCCTTCAGTGCAAAGATGCACTGTTGGGTCAATATCTGTGATCCACTATATATTTTTGTTTCCAGAAGTCCCAATATATGTGTCTGTGTGATTTTGGTCCATTATTATTATTATTATTATTATTATTATTATTATTATTATTATTATTATTATTATTATTATTATTATTATTATTATTATTATTATTATTATTATTATTATTATTATTATTATTTTATTCAACTGAAGAGAGTGGCACACATTTGATTTTATAATTGATATATTAACTTATAGGTCATGAAATAGACTTTGACATACTAAATGCTATTTGTAACGTATATATGTATATGTGTGTGTTTTGTTTGAATACTTTTGTTTGTCTCACTTTAGAAAATGAAGTATTTCCATGTTTACATGACAATGTTTTCGCATTGAGAATTGATATAAATATACAAAATTACCTGATGATGTCCCTGTTCTGAAAAGAAATATCTTTTAATGATAAAATAATTAACTTCATCTGAACAATTATATGAGTTATTACCTATTTATTAATTTATGCCCCCCTCCCACTTATGTGTATAGTTTGATAAACTAACTTTAATATAGACATAATATGTAAGGTATAAATGTAATGCCCCTACTTCAACGTTAAAATTAATACATAATCAAAAATCAGTTTTGTGGTTACAGGATTTATTAGTTCTCCAACATATATATATATATATATATATATACTTATATATTGTATAAGATTGTATATATATATATATATATACAATCTTAACAATATGAAAGTAAAATAGGAATCATTGCAACTCTCAAAGAGTTATGTATAAACTAAGGCAAATGTCAACAAACTATGAAAAGAACAGAATGATAGCAGGCAGTACCAATCTATTTTTCCAGGTTTTTTGGTATTTAAGTTTACTTTATTTATTTTTTTCTACGATAAAAATTAAAAATTTATTTTATTGATGTTTATCTAAATAAGAAAGTGAAATCTACGTTTGATTTATAGAGCGCAAATAATACAAAATCACTATTTAATTATTCAGAGGATTAGAGCAGTTCCTTAATTTTAACACCCACCAAAAACGAAATAAAACATCACTTTAGTAAGTGTAACTATAAATAATAACAGCTTAATAATCATCATAAATAGTATTTTGGCAAATGGATAAGTCCAAAGAGTAATAACATCATTAATTTATTCATTTTTCCATTTCATTCTCTTCATTGCCCAGCTCTTCAATTTTATGTAACTCTTTTTATTTCTTATATCATCCAACAATGTCAATCTCTTCCATTCTTTCTTCTAATTTCCATTCACCATTTTTTTCAAAACATTTTTCATTAAACAATAATTTCTTCTTAATGTATAACCAATCCAATTTCTCTTTCTCTCTCAGATTTCCTCAATCAATCTTCTTTTTTTCATTTACTCTCTTCAAAACTTTTTCATTTGTTATGTTATTTATCCAACTGACTTTTTCCATTCTTCTCCATGTCCATATCTCTAAGGATTTCAATCTATTCTTAATTTTATTACTCATTGTCCATGTTTCAGAACCATACATTAGTAAATTCCATACATAGTATTTAATTAATCTTTTTCTTAATTCTTTTTTCAAAGGTCACAAAATATTTTCTTTCTCTTAATAAATACTCCTTTGTCAATGATATGCTTCTTTTAACTTCATTTTTATTTCTTCCATCCTCACTCAATTCAAATATCTAAATCCCTTTACCTGTTGAACTATGTTATCATGGATTTCATTTTGCAATTTTTTGCATTTTTCTCTATCAATAAACACTTAGTTTTCTTAACATTAATCTTCATTCCATATTCCAGACATCTTCCAATTTATTCAATATAATCTGAAGACACTTTTCATTGTCAGATATGAGCCATAGCATCTGCAAATCTTTTATATTTCATTATTTTACTTCCAAAATTTGCTCCTCCACAGTCTAAATAATTATTTAGCATGTCTTCTAATAATTATTTAAGAGAACAGATGACATACTGCATCTTTGCCTAACTTCTCTTTCTATATTTATTTCATCAATTTCATTGCTCCCCAAATTAATTTTATTTTTTGTCCAGTATAAATATTCCAAATCATTCTTCTTTCTTTCCAAAATATTTCTTTATCTTTTAAGTTGGTTGATCATAAGTTTATTCCAGACTACTCTATCAAATGTTTTTTTTTCCAAATCCATAAAACATATACCAATTCCTTTATCTTTTTCAATATATCTCTCTGTAATTGTTCTAACAACACCAATAACATCTCTTGCACTTTTCCCTTTCTGAAAACCAATCTTTCTTCTCCAATATTATACTCTACTTCTCCAAAATTCTTTGAGTTAAAATCCTCAATAAATCTTTAGAAGCAAGAGATAACAAAATTATTGTTCTGAACTATTCACCTTTACTCTTTATTTTAGCAATTATAATGATTACAGTTCTTAAAAAATTTTCAAGCCAAATTTATATATAAAACTGTAATCTTCAACTATTTTTTTCATAGTAAATTCTCCCATTTCTTTCAAAAATTCTATAGGTATTGCACTTACACTTACTATTCTTAAATTGACTTTCTTACTTCAACCAGTAATATGTCCATATCTTTATCATTTATTTCAATACCTTCTTTACTTTAAAGTTCATAATTAATTATCTTCTCTTCTAAGTAGACACTAAAGATATTATTTCAAACTTTATGATAAATCACTGCTATTAGTTAATCTTTTTCCATCCTTGTCTGCAATCTCACTTATCCATGTCTTTTTCTCCTAACTGACATTTATTATTCTATCAAATTACCAGATCCTATCTTTTCACCTGCTGAAGAATTTTTATCTCTCTACATTCTTTCTTCAACTATTTTTTGTGCTAAATCTGTTTCTGATCTTAGCTTATTATTAATTTTTCTATATGCACTTTGCTCTTCATTCATATTTATATTTTTCCATCTTGTCCATCCTTCCATCTTTTCCAATAAGCCTTTAGTTATCAAGGCCTTTCCACTTTTCTATCTAAATAATACATGTTTCATTTTTTGGTGTTTTTAAGAATCCTTTAATAGTATATCAACACTTATCAGGATTATTATTATATTTCTCATTTTGAACAATCCATTTTATTTATTTTTCACATTTTAAAACAAATCTTTATTTATTTATTTTTTTCAATTTATCCAAATCCCATTTTACATATTTTTTCCTCTCTTAATTATTTTTCAACTCAACTTTAATTTAGCCATAATCAAATTATGATCTTAATTTATATCAATACCAGGCAAAGCATGTGAACTCTTAATAGCATTCTTGTGACTATCCTGAATCAAAATATAATCAATTAGATAATGTTCTCTATCACCTGGAGCTTTCCATGTATACAATCTTCTAATTTGTTTTTTAAAACAACTGTTTGCAATCACAAACCTTGGATACCTCCTTCATTTTGCTTTCAATACTATAATTTCCAACAATTTTCCCTTTTGTAACATTCCCCACATGAGCATGCTAATCACTCAATAGCAATATACATGCATTTTTTCTTTGTGATGGATAATTTCCTCTATCTTCATATATTTCATCAATTTCAATATCATCCTGACTAGTAGTCAGTCCATAAACTTGTATGATCACCAAATTTCTAGGACATCATTCCCTTATTATTATCAATACAATCAACTTTTGTCATATTATTCCAAATTCTCTTCCCCATACCAATAACAATCTCATTAATTGATCTATCACCACCCAAATAAAATAATTTATCATCTCCATAACTTCCTTTTTCATATTCCTCCCACTTCATTTTGATTAATTCTATGATATCAATATTATTTATACACAATTCTTTTTTTTACAATTTTCCAATTTGCTAGATCTTCTCAAAGATTTAACATTGCCAAATCTCAATGTGTCTGTATGATATGAAATTGAAATGGAAGTAAGACATACACGGAGAGTCTGTTTTATATATACTAACTTAACTTCAAGACAGTTACAATCTATTCTGAAATCATTATAACTAATTAGAGGGAAAGGCTGAGACTCATATTTAATCACCTCTTAATATCAAATTAATCTTCAGTTAATGGATGTAAATATAACGTTTTACATTTTACGTTTATTGACAGTTTACATAAGGTTCGCTGGGTCTTTTTCTTCAGTACATCCGCATTACTTCATCTAATGGGGGCTATTAAATAGTATTATTTAATACTTTTTATTGTACTTAATAAAAGAATTATTACGAACATCTGTGGCAATGAGAAAATAATAATAGAGATCAAAATTTAAATACAAATTTGAAAATAGTACTGTATTTATTATATGAAGAATATTTGATATCTTCACTTGCATGCATTGGCTTTAAGTGAGTAATGGACTCTCCAGTAAAAAAAAATGTGAATTAGTTTATATAAAAATCAGGCTATGTTTGAATGACTTCACCCTAGTTTGAAATGCTACCAGATTTGCAAATCTTATATATATCCACAGAAGCAAATGCAAGTGGATGTCTTATTATTTTGCATTGAATCAACAGTCTAATAAATTAGATAGAGGATGCTTAAATCTGTGTCAGTAGCATCTGATTCATGGGTCAAGATCACGATTATATATATATATATATATATATAATATACAAATCAATATATATATTACATATATTGTGAAACGAATACAGATATCAAACTTTATTTATTACATATATATGGATTACAAACAAGTATTTACATATATATATATATATATATATATATATATATATATTGTAAATACTTGTTTGTAATCCATATATTTCTTTACTATATTTAAAACTTCAGTGAATTTTCAAAATAAATTGTTCACAAGATAGAAACACTTTTATAGAAATTAGGACACCATTTGTAAAAAGATTTCCATTCAATAAAGAATTTATATATATATATATATATATATATATATATATATATATGCATGCAATATTTTTTATTTTATAATTAGTTTTAAGAAACATATAAATTATCTCCACATCATGTGAGATAGATCTAATGAAATGTGTCTTGAAATTTTGAACTCGTGTATTTTTATGATCTATATTTTTCTATCCTATAGAGTATTATAACTGAAGAAGAAATTGTCATTATCTCTGACAAACGTGATATATTGTATTATGGATGTGACAAAAAGACATAACAGTTGCAAAAAAGCTGAGTGCAATATAAAATTGAGAGTTTAAAATAGAAGACTAGTTAAATACATGATACATCACAACCTGCAATCATTACACCCACACTTAACATACTATGTATATGTAAACTTACTTGAAAACTATTTAATACTTTTATTTATCAATGTATACACACTTGAAAATACTTGTGATTATTTATGTATGTGAATGCTTGTTATTACTATTAGAATACCCAAGATTTCATTTAAACATTACCTGCCCCATTCTGGGTAATAATTGTTTCTAAACATTTCATTATGTGATGTAAGTGATTTTTTCTACTTTATGTTGTTAGTTTCTTTAATAATAGAAACTAAGATTTCTGTTCTACCAAAGTTATGGCTTGTAAGTTCCATTTGTATTTAGATGTTATAATAGTAAAAAGAAGCACACAAATAGATAAAGGCACAGTTTACATTGAACAAAGAATTAAGATTAGAATATATCCACTTAATCTTGGATGTCTGAGGTTTACAAGCATAACTTTATTAACATTGTTAAAAATTCAAAAAGAAATTAATACATCAGCCACTGAAATATTACACTTATAGTTATCAAATAAACAATCAATTATACAAGGCTGGAGACAGAATCTCTTTTGTAACCATCTTGTTTTAATAATTAAATAAGATTCAATAAGAAAATGTAGACAATATCATTTTTAGAGACATCATGGCTTCAAAGATAGTTGAATCCATTCAATTCCATATCCTTTGTTTAACATTTAGAGTGCTTTTAATTTCATAGTCTGAAGAAATGTGGTTTACTTCTTTTATTTACGTATATACATGGAGTTACGCATAATGTAATGTATATATATATATTGTAACGATATATAAATATGTCATTACATTAATTTAAAATAAAAACTTAAAAGTTCGCAAATAAAAGTAAAAAACTAAACGCTAAAATTAAAATGTTTGTTAAACGTATATACATTCGCACAGATGCCAAACTTTAAAAATATTTTTTTAAAAAAAACAAATAAATAAGTATTTGAACGTACTTTTTTATAAAAAAAAAGTACAAGATTTAAAAATAAAAACAGGTATTAATTAATTCTTGTAATCTGTAAATGGAAATGATTGTTTATGAATTATCGAAAACCAAACTGGCCCTTGGGCTCTTGTATAATTAAAATGATCTGATGAAAGATAGATAAGAAAATAAAAAGAAATTAGCTTGACCAATGGAAGCACTAAGCCTTGGCTCAGACCCTAACAAAAGTGATGGATTAGTGACATTTTGTTGATTGAATCCGTGTGGATAATATAAAAAGGGAAATACAGTTTTTTCGGACAGTTCCAGCTTTTTGTGTTTGAGAGATGTGATAGGATGCACATACCACACTCTCTATTTAAAAAAAAAATGAAAGACTGTGATACCTTGAACCAGCTATTGCCATCTCCAGAACATTATCTTCCAATGGAGGCGTCGCAGGAATTAAAAGCAGAAACCTGAACTCTTCTACCGTAAGCTATATTGACATGAACTCTAAATTTAAAAATAATTAAGAACTTTTGTTCAAGCTTATGAACTTCCATCTGATTTTTTTAAGTTTAAAATCAAATTAATAATGTTTAATTTTATATGTTTTCCGATTGATAAAAATCATTTCCATTTTCTTTTTCTTATTGTATAAATGATTTATTGTTTAAATTTTAAATGATGAAATTTAGGTTGGGTATAGACGTTGCATAGATTCATTAGCGGTTGATTATGTTGAAGTTTTCACATTTGATTAGAATATATAGGTCAACGATGTTAATGTGGGCATCTTACGATGAATGCCATGGGGCCTTGTGTATTCCCTTTTGCAATTGACGTTATCGATGATTTTATATTTTGATCGATTGTGTTTAATTTGGATGTTTTTGACCATGGAATCTGTGCAGCCGATCTATACTCAACATTTTAAAAACAAATTTATAAAAATAATCTGTGTGAACGTATTTAAATGTTAAATTTAAGCCGGGCATGAATGGCTATATAGTTTTGTAAAGTTATATTAAGGGAGGGTAATCTTAGGTTATTCATTTCGTAGTTGAATTGGTTCAATGGATTGGATATATTTGTGTAATTGTAGATGTAGTATGAGATCTGCTATGGGCAGGATTATATATATATATATATATATATATATACGCCACACACCTTCTGTTTGCCTATGGATGGGTTTGTAAGACAGCAAAGGACCGCAGTCCATTCCTATGGAGTTTTATGTTTATTGTTCTACTCACCAACAGATGTGACATTCCTGTTGGTGGAGAGACAATGTCTTCTCTAATTTTACTTACTGATCAGATGTACATTCTTGACAGTATAATATTTTGTGTTGTCGTATTTTCATGCTACATTGAATACATAAATGTATCAGATGGATTGGCGCCGGTTTGATTGTGAAATTTGTTGCCTAAGGTTAAATCAGGGAAGAATATTTTCTTTTCAAATGCAGATCTATGTAGTCTATTCATACTCGACTCTCTAAATAAATATTAAACTTATGGTTGTAATTTACTTAAATGTAAAACTAAAGATTAATAGGAAAATCTAAAATGTTGAATTTATTCCTCAAAATTTAAATGCTATTTTATATGTGCATAAATAAATATTTTTATGTGTTAATTTCTGGCAGTGGCTTTTATTTATTTATATTTAAGATATAAATTAAGATATAGATTTTTATCTCTGCATCTCCACTGAGCTAGTGACTTGGGCTAACGATCTGAATATTTAAATAAAGGGGAATCTTAACAGCGCATATCTGCCTACTCTATAAATTTTTCTAGGTTTAAATGCCTAGATGGCGCTCTGTAGAGCAGATATTGTAGTTTGCGGTTAGATTCGGTCTTCACTTACATTTCGATCGTTATAATATATATATATATAGGCTTGTATTAATTAATACAAAATAATTATGATTTATCCCCAAAAATACTTTGTTTACATCATATAATCATGATAACATTGTATATATATATATATATATTGCATAGCATTATTTCCAGGAGCTTCTGTATAATAAAATTATAATAGTTAAATAGCTGATGTTTTAGTACAATAACAAATAATTTCCTAGAAGCTTTTTCTTTCTCAAGTCATAAAAATGTGTGATTTGATGGGGGGAAAGCTGTGAGGAAAGTACTTGTTATGGTACTGAAACATCACCTATTTAACTATAATATTTTTATTATATGGAAGCTCCCAGAATAATACTATGCAATCATTTATCCATGAGAATATTAGGTTAATATATATAAAATTTAAATACATATATATTATCTATACTAAACTTTGTGTATTTATAAAGGACTTGAACTCAGACTTTCAAACCTCACAGATATCCAATCAATCTTATACAACTAATACACATGAACATTAAAGTTTGAAGATTTGTTATCTTAATATAAACTGTGCAGTGATTGTATATATGTGTGGGAGATGGTGATCTGGACCATCTGATGAATGCTGGTTTAGCATGAAATATGTATATTGGAAATCATTTATTTTTTTCCACATGTATGTGATAATGTGTATGACTTATATAAGATGGATTGGATATCTTGAGGAGTTTGAAAGTGTAAGTTCAAGGGCCTTATAACATTTATATAACTATTAAATGTCTGTATTTTTAAATAATATAATAATTCAAATAAATCTTTTAAACACAATATCTAAATTTAATAAATATATTCTTTACTGGAAGTACTTTTGCTTGTAATACTGACAATCTTTACCAACCATCAATAATTAGTACAAAGTTACATAAAATAAAAATCTTTATATTACCCATCATTCAATTCATTCAAATTTCCCACAATTCTGTTGTTTTTATAATAGCCGATTGTCTGTCTATTCGTTAAACCCTCTATTTCTAGATATTATTATTGCTTCTTTAATTTTTCATTTTTCATTACATCATTCAATTTGAATAATTTTACCATCTCTATTATCAAATTTAAAACCATAATTATGTTTTATTATAACCAAAAATAATTGATGGAGTATTCATACATATTGAAGTTTCATTTCCTTTCTGTATACGAAAAATTAAAAAAGCAATTATAATGTTTAGAAATAGAGAGGGTTTAATGAATAGACAATCGGCTAATATAAAAACAACAGAATTGTGGGAAATTTGAATGAATTGAATGATGGGTAATATAAAGATTTTTATTTTGTGTAACTTTGTGCTAATTGATTGTTGGTAAAGACTGTCAGTATTACAATCGAAGATACTTCCAGTAAAGAATATATTTATTAAATTTGGATACTGTGTTTAATAGACTGTTTTGAATTAATATATATATTCTTCAAATGAGACATCTATTTGAATTCTTAGATTCAAGAAAGCGAGTATTAGTAAATGAAAAAACAAGATTTGAAATTTTTAAAGAAAATTACCAAAAAATGGAAGAACATAACATAAAATATGAACAGAAGAAAGTCAGCTATAAAATGGGAATTAACAAGTTTTCTGACAAGGTAAACTGACACAAATATTTATTTACACACATAATTACCATTATTTATAATATCACATGATCAATATATAATCCACATCAGAATAACAATCTCTGTATGTTTAATCCACTTTTGTTGATGGCTTCATATCTTCACATCACACTAACAAAGTTTATTCCCTCAAGCATTTATCCATCATGCGATCTTTTTCTAGGTCTTTTAGTCATCTTGAAATCCAATTTAAGATAATAGCTGTCTATCAAGTATCACTTTTTATAAAATTTTGTCAGTCATTTTAATATCTAAATTTTTAAATAAATTTAATGATACCTGACATTCTCTTTTTTCCATGTGCTTCGTTTTAGATCCCTACTTGCAACTCCCAACATACATCTCTCTATTTCACTTCAGTGATCTAAAAGTGTGGTATCTTTTTTGATTATCTGTCAAATATAAAATCAATAAGTAAGAAATCATAAAACAAATCTATTCAAAACCTTCCTCTTTAACTACTTAGTCATATTCCATTTTGATGTTACTTCTACCAAAAACAATTTGTCCTTACATATTTGATTTTATGATTAACCTATCCATTATGTTTTGATCTATACAAATATATTAATCAAAGTTATGGTTTTCAGTCTTTGTTATTTTCTTCATTTTTTAATCCATTAAACATTACTTTGGGCTTTTTAATATTTATTTTACTTTCACGTGATAACTCTTGCAGCATTTCTCAAAGTTCTTTAATAAACAGCTATGTCATCTTCAAAATTTAGATGAATTAATTATTGCTCATTCTTTATCCTCCATTAATTTTCCATTTTACTTAAAAAATGCTTCTTAATTAATCCAATAGGCTTCTACCCATAAAAATGAAATTACTAAATTCTTAATTCTTAATATTGACTAAGTGCTGTCAGATCTTGTTTACTCCATATTCATAGCCTTAATATGTATTAAACTCATTGTATGCAAATTTATGCAAAACAAATTAGACCATCCTTGTAAAACTGCTGTAAAATGTTCTGAGATATCAAATCATCCTATTGTAAATCCTTATTACTGTTAAACTTATTATTTCCGCTAATTATATTATTGGTTGTATGAGGTAAAAATCAAATCTTTTAATTGGCCAACTCACAAACTGAAGATAAAGCCTATTGTTAAAACATATTCGCCTATAATATTAAATTCAACTCAGATACGTTTAATAAAAAGTATATTACTAATTTTTCAGGTTATGAAAGAGAACAAAAGTTCTTTCAAAAATAAATTGCTATTTATTTATTATAAAATATATTCAATTTTGGCAAATATAAAGTGAATGTCTAAACAAAAAAGTGCTGACGCAAACGCTTTTTTTCAATTTTACGATATCAAAAAGTAAAGATTTCTTTTTGCTAAATCTTAAATATTTTTACTAAAATCTTCAATATTTTTCGAAAATAATTTTGTTTTTTGGTATATTTTTTAAAAAACTAGTTTAATTTCTCAAATTATATTTTTTTAATACTTAAATTGCATTCGAAATGAAAATCTCAGTGTTTTTCTTTATTTTCTTTGATCAGGCAGTTTCTTTGTTCTTTCCAGCCAATCAGAATGTCTTTTTTGGCTGAGAGCTCACTGACAACCATGTTCTTTCTTTATTTAGGTTTAAATGCGGTTTTTTTGATTTTTTACTTGTAAAATAATTCGGAAGAGGGTACCATCTTACAAAACTTTTAAAAACCTAATCAATACTTGTCAAACGAATATTCTAGCATAAGAACTAGCAGAGTTAGAGTGACATCAGATGTCAATGAGAGGCTTCGTAAGAGGCGGGAAAAGGGTTAATACTGCTGCATTTTAGTAAATATTCTTCAGAATATTGCAATGCTGTGAGTCTATATTTTATTAATTTATAGTTTTAATCATTAAATGGTCAAAGTGATTATACACACACACACACTTATATAAATGGTTGATGAAAAAAATTTGTTCCTGGGTGAAAAAAGAGTCTTATGATTCTTCTTTGAAGTTTTAAAAGAACCAAGAGGCTAAACTTCTTATATTCAGTCCATATATTCTTGTTTTATAGCTGTCATTATTCTCTAATTATTCAGATACTAAAACAACATGAAACCATTGTTCATTAATAGGCATCAGCTGGCGTTGTGAGTTTAGTGGCATTTTAAGTTTGACTTTAAACTAAGAAGCATCATGTTCTTCTGAATATTCTGGTAGCCCTTAACTGAAGCATCAGGTAAGTTTTTTTAGAATGCAGGATGAATCATGACAGACCAAATGAAATTATGATTATTATTCCCAGTCGAATTTAAAGCTATTAGTTAAAGCAGCATTTAAACAAAAGAAAGAGAATGCTAAAATCTCAATTGCTTATCCAGAGAACCATTTGATAATGACCTTTATTGAGCTACCCGAAACTCCAGACCAATTTTCGATATAAGATTAAATAAATATCGTTTAATATTAAATGATACTATCTGACTGTGTAAAGTTAGAAAAAAAAGTAACGAGGCAATTGATTTAAAAAGTGAACATATACGTATTTTACTACAAAGGCATAAATAAATGTAGGGAAGGAAAGCATTTATTGTAACTAAATAAGTCACTAGAGAATAATAGTATATTGACAGCATGGCAAGATTAATTATATTTAATCGATGATACTGAATACAGGTATATCAGGTTTATAACCTAACTTATTTTTGTTATTGCTGTATATGTGCATTTGATATTTATACACACACATATATATATATACAACTGTAGAAACTTTCGAGAGAGAAAAAGTTATAAACAAAATATATAAGATACATTTTTGTAAACTGAAATTATAAACTATAGTAATTAATTAAAAAGATTAAAAGGTAAAATGAAACAATAGTTTAATTAGTGCAGTAGATTGTCAAAGCAAATTAAAGAATTATAAGAAATGCTAAGATTCTTTTCGATAATGACAATCTATAAAATCAATGTTTAATTAAAGTAGAAGAATAATTAATTACCTTCGAGCAAGTAAAATAATAACCTGATTGGATGGAGTGATCAGCCAATCATCTCCAGAAGATAAGGAATAATAATACACTTAGTTCTTAAGGATCAGAGTCCACTTATTCTTGAAATTCTACCTGTGAGTATGGATTGCAATTAAGCAAGTGTTTCCGTTGGTGTAACTTCAAGTACGGACAGCTGGTGTCCGAACATCTCAAGAGTCAGCTAAGGGTTTAAACAAGTCGTACCGATCTTCATCAAATGCCTTCGGGTTCAATGATATAATAACTGATAATTATTAACTCTTTCCTTGATTGATTATATATATATATATATATAAAAGCATTGCTACAATTTAAACCTATTTCCTTATAGTCACTCGTGGTAGTGCTTAATTTATTAGTAGTACACTCGTGGAAGTAAACCTTTAAAGAAGCTGGACATGGCAGTTGTAATGAAAAAACAGACAACTTTTCTATAGATATAAGAGTGCTTTTGATCACAGCAATCCACTTTTAAACATTGTCTTGGTAGACCTTGATGCTAATATTGCCCAATAATTGAATAATGAAATATGTTGGGTCAATTAGGATAGCGTGACTAAAGTGAAAAATGAGATATATGTGTGGAATTTATAAAAAAAAAAATATTTATATTTTTCTTTAAAAACAATGCTTAAAGGAAATGAACATGGACGGTTAAATAAACCTACTGAAAAAAGAACGCAAGAATTTCTAGGTTAAGTATTCGTTCTAGATTCAATATAGAAAGTGATCTTTGATTAACGAGATAAAAACATAGTATTAACGACTGATAATTCTAAACTTCAAAAGCGTTTCAATTAATTTAATATGAAATCTTCGTAATAATTTTAATATATTAACAAATTTTGCATATGATTAAATCTTACCTGATGCAAATAAGGCATGCTCTATTAAGAATTGCAACCAAACAAAAAAGCAATTCACCAGAATATTTTTCACTGAGAGAAGACAATGTAAAAAAAAGAAATTTAATATTATATTAAAGAGATCCTTTAAAAATAATTAAACAAATGTGACCTTTAAAATGAGACAAAATAATTAATAATGATGAAAGAATATCTGTATATTAATTGGCTAGAAAATAATAGAAGTTACAAAAATATAAACGTGTATATACTGGTTATGTTGACATTAGAATAAAAGCTTATTGAGTAATAAGAAAATAAAATAAAAATATCACTGAAAAGAGCGATTTACAATATAAAATATCTAAAATAATTCTACAATGAATTAGACTAAAAAACAAAAAAGAATGATGTTATAGAAGTAACTTCTATAATTACTATTTAACTACCAAGCATTTTAAAATAAGAGTTAGGACATAAAATTTATAAAGCATGAAAAGATAGAATTATTATCCACTTTCAAAGAAGCAGATAAAGAATGTAAAATGTATTGGCAGAGATAATATATCATCTCTTAATGATAATGTTAAATTAGATGATAGGAAGAATGTAGTATTTGATTTTAAGAAAGATAATAAAGAAGTTACTATTAGTTAGAGATTATCAGTTCTACACAAAATTTTACTAAAGTAATTATAACCATTTTCAATGATGTTCAAATCTATGCAATCGAAATACCAATTCTTGTATGGAAATAATGTCTATGATTTGGAAAAGTTATAAAAAGGAGAAATGGATAGAAGTCACTAGCATGATTTACATTTGTAGATTATAAAAAGGCATTTGATTCTGTAATCACTTTCACAATAATTAATGTTTATACCATCACAATTTAGATCCAGAATAAAGCCATATTCTGGAAAATATCAAAAAGCAATAATGGCATTGATTAGTTCATATAAAAACACTTGTACAGTTAAGAGTATCTAGAAAATAATTCCATATCTTCATAATGTTTCCCATCAATTATTCAAGAAGAATTTTCTGTAATAACTGGAACTTTAATGGAATAAAAATAAGTGGAGATAAATTAAGTCTTATATACCTTGCAGATAATGTGGGTTTTTTTCAAATTGTGTGTCAGAGAATTAGGAAATGGTTTTAGAGTTATGAAAGGAAAGCAATAAAATAGGATTAAAGATATATAAAAATAAACATGCTAACAACTACAAATATCCCACTCAAATTATAAATACATCTAAAAACATAATAGATGAAAATTAATCATAGAAATAAGCTTAAGGATTATGTTTTTATACCAATAAATTAATATTACAAATGATCACCATTTCATATGCTTACACATGCTGTTAATAAGAATACCAAACTCTCCACACAGTAGTGCCACCAAGTGCAAGCCATCATGATCAATGGATGCATGAAGGTTAGTGCAGAAAATACCTATTTAGTGCTTACTTAGCCAACAGACCCAGACAAATTTCTGGCTTATGGCTTTCATCAGTGAGCCTTGGATTTGAAAGGACTGCACCTAGTTCTTAGGATCTAATGATGATGGGTTGCATTTGGTGGTACTACTGTGTGGAGAATTTGGCACTCTTATTAAATTAATACTAAATGCAAATAAGCCTATGGAATTGACAAGAAAGATTTTAATATATATATATATATATTGTAATGGTACAGACTGGTTAAAGGTTAATATTGGGAGAGAGAATATGGTAAGATAGGAAATCATCATCATCCCCATGAAATAACTAATCAAATTAAATATAAAGGGAATGGACCATAAATTCACCCAGCATTAAAGAAAAGTAATCAAATCATTCATTGTCATAAATAATCAACAATTAAGATTGTAATTGGATTTGAAATGGGTCCACTAGGAATAAAAGAGGTTCATAATAAACAGGCTACTTATGTAGCCACTGCCAAACTTGGGACAAATTATATATACAATAATTTAAATGAACAGACTTAAATGCTAATCCATCATAATATAATAATAAAAAATTAATGCTGGAAAACAAAAACATGCTGATAATCATCAATGTTCTGGCCAAATGAACTAGTAATGTACTGTCCAACTACAAACTTAATTTTTAATAAAAGAAAAGAAAATGTAGAGCATGGACTTTAAAGAGAATACTTTTGTTCTGTTAAGTGCTATACAAACTATGTGAGAAATAAATAAATATAGCAGTTCATTCTAAATAGTTTTAAATAATTTATATGTTTAATCTGCTACAATTAAATAGCTTTACAAACTCTACATTCTATTAAAATCAAGTCACACACACTGTTAATTTATGTAACAGATAGCTGGAAAAATAAAGTCATTAACACTAAAAAATATTTTAAAGCAAGTATTTAATAACTGATTAACAATAAAGAAATATGTGACATGATAATATAAAACTTATTCATTTTACCTAGAAAAATATAGTTTCATAAAAATTATAAGTAACCAGTTGATTTTTATTTATTGAATTAATTAGCTTTTGCTTTCATTAATTTATTTCTTTAAATAACAAAAGTTGGAAAAACAGTATTTTCAAAATCAGAGATAACAATCTTTAAATTTTCTAATTAATCATTTGTTGAAATTTGGGGCTAAAATCAAAGTAAAAAACATATGTTTCAAAATAAAACTTTATATCTAATAAAATTAAGTTTTCAAAAAAATTCTCTTATACTTTTGAAGAGAGAATTTGAATAAATTAAAAAAAACATGTTTTACTACAAAATATTAAATTATTGAAATTATTTATTATCAATTCTTATTTTTGTGAAATCATTATTATTATAAAAGGAATCCCTCTTTTTGTTTAGCAATAAATGAAAATATAACGTGCACATAAAACATAGATCTTTAACAATGAGTTTAAATTTCTTGGTAATCCTTTGCTGTTATAATTTTCCTGTTTGCATGTTGGTTTTCTTTTTAAAGACTTCTATATGATATACATGATTAATTTGTCCTTTTCTGGGGTGCAATATTTTTAGGTTAACAAACAGCATGGATTTATTTATTTTCTTTCCAATAAATTTTCCAGATGAGGCTAACACTTAAAGACTCATGCCCTTGGTTGAAGTCAAGGTTTCAGATTACTTTAGAAGCACTTTTCTTCTTTATTCAATTTTATTCCATTGAAGGCAGGTTATATTGAGGAAGATGATGTTAGCTTTTAAGTGAATTTAGCACATGGTTTCCTTACAGAAAACATTTTAAAACTAAACTTGTAATATGCTAAGAGCTTGGTTAAAACTTCAACAGTTTAAAGAAGACTTCTGCTTTTTTCTTCTTCAGCAACTTAGTCAGGAATTTTTTTTAATCTACTGCTTTCTTTAGATGTTGGTTTAAGACCTTTTTGTCCTACTGCCCTCTTTAATAGCTGGATCAAAACTAAATGCTTCTCATAAGACGTCTAGATTTGCTGACTAAGCGAAACTTTTTTTATAATTTTGGAACAACCCTGACTTCAAGCCAACCACAATTCTGTCTCCAACATGACACAATTAATAATAACCAATTAGATCATTTTTTACAAATACAATGGTTCAGCTATTTTCCTTCTTCAACACTGACATAGAAACACAAGTTAAAAAATTTAATTAGAATCATATAATTTTTGATATTATTTTCTTAATTAAAATTTTCTCACCAAAAGAAAACAAGTTAATCAGACACTGATTTGATAAACATTCCCTTTTTTGGAGAGAGGTAAAAAGAAAACTAAGAAAAACAACTCTGATTAGCTAAAATAAAATTTTAACAAAATGTTAAAATTATATTTTATTTCTTTTTAAAAATATTATTAAACATAAAATTTTATCTCTCTTACCTTCTTTCACAAATTAAAATCAAACTTTCAATAATCTTTTCAAAATCAAAACTAATAAATAGTTAACAATTATTGAAGAGAAAAAACAGAAGAAATTATTAATTTTGAGTTTATATATTTTCTCTCTCTTTTACAACTATTTACAATTTACATTATATATTATTAAAAAAAATAATGTTTGAGAATTATTTAAAGAAAATTGTCTAAATTCATCATATTATTATTCTGTAAGAAAAAACATTAAATCAAATGAACTACTCATTGTTATTAAAATAAAACATGTAGAAAATTAAATAAAAGTATGAGAAATTAAAATTTGATTTTCCTAATACAAAATATATCCTATATTAATTGCTAATATTATTTTGATTTCCTTGACAACTTTAAGGCCTTTATCCATGGGCTCTCATATTCTATTTTAGATTAACATGCATGTATATATTATTCAAATTTAAATGCATATATTCATAATTTCCTTAAAATTAAATAAATATTTTACAATGCAGTATTAAATACAGTTCAGTCATTACTGAGCCTTAATTCGAACATACACTTGGGCTTCAAAGTAGACATTAATTTTTCTTTAGATCTTTATGTTAGATTTCTCTTCACCATATAAGTTCTTAAATAAATACATTCCTCTTTTTTTTAACTAGAAAAATCTTTATTATTACAAAACTTTTTCCTTTTGGAAATAAGCAATATCTACATGTAAAAAACACTTTAAAATAATAAAAAGCAAGGTCTTTCCTTTTTAATAACTTGCTTGCTGTCTCTTTTGTTTTCTAGTGATGAAAAAGGTTCCACTGTCAAGCATTGTTAGCTGAGAGGTCATCGCAGCCGCCTTGCAAACAAGTAGTTGGTTGCAGACAGTTGTGGGTTCGCGTCCTGGCTGATGCTATGACATATGAAAAAAAAAAGGTTCCACTGTTATATATCATTCGCTAGAGGCATTTGTCTTATAAAATTCACTAAGCAATTATTGTTACAATTAAATTTATTTTAATGTCATTTAAAAGTACATAAATAAATTTATACACATCTAAATATAATGCATTGTTTATTTATTAAGCCCTATCAAAATATGACCGAGTAAAAAATGATTTTGTGAAATACATTTAAATTATGACTTTATTCTTGAAAACGAAATGTCATTATAATTTTTATTTCAGTGAAATTTATTTAGCTTTAAAATTGAGTGATGCGTTGAGAACGAAAATATTCAATAAATATCATATGTTCTTTTAAAATGATATATAAACTATATTAAATCACTATTATCTTCTACATGTATATTTACAACTATCAAAATAATATATTATAATCATATGGTGGGATGAATATTAAGGAGGACATCAACTAGGTCATCCAACAATAGATAATTATTTAGGGGAAAAAATCAGTATATATTTATCATGTGAAATTTTTGCGCTTGAGACAAGCAAATCACATAAATGTTTTAGTATATAAGATATCATCAGCCATTTTGATATGGTTAATGATACTATTAAGGTGATAATGATATATATTTTAAGAACTTAGTTAATGCATTTTTTAGAAGCCATGATTGCTATACCTTGCCTATGAGTAGATGTTAACAGTAAAATGATAATTATTTATATTAATATTTTGTATATTGCTTGTGACAGTGAATAGATAAGTTTGCTTAAATATAAATTTATTTTGTTAAAATATCATTAAATTTTTGATATGAAGACAACTAATTTAGAAGTAGAGCCTGAAATGAATCTCTCGAAGAGGTGCTGGGATTTTCAGATCCTAATCTAAAATATGAACTCAAGGTCAGCATTTGTCTAATACTTAACTATAAAATAGAAAATCTGACACCTATCTAACATTGCTTAAGACTTAAAAGCAAAATTATAATAGTAAATAAAATCACGATATGCTAGCACTGCTAAGCTATAATATTTTCAGCACATTTGGGAATACCTAATCTGAGAGCACTTACTGATAGTCAGTTCCATCCATAATATTAATTGTCTAATGTGATAAGCAGTCTATATTGTTTTATACTATCATTTATAAAATTTTCTTTATTATTACAATAGTTTCATTTACATTTAGCTCATCCAATAAGAGGATATTATTTTTCATGAAACAATGTTGCTGCAGTATCAATGTTCATAGATTGCATGAGAATTGTTTATAGGTTTTATCATTAGAATAACAAATATTTTTATTTACAATATATATGAATGTGTATTTGTGAAAAATATAAAAACTTTAATAATGTTTCTGTAAATCTGAGGATTCCCAGGATTTTTATATAAAGACCTGATGGATAAGATGTCATAATTCATTAGTTTAGTTATTGATGGATAAGACTTGTAATGATTTTTAGCTTTTAATTTACTGCCTTAATTAAATGTTGATTATCTGGATTAATGAGCACTAACTAAATAATTTGCTGGTTAGGCTATAAATTTGCTATTTAAAAGAATTGTAAATTTTCTTTAAAACTATGATCTACCAAAACCTATTTCTAGGTATTACATAGGTTCAAATTTAAGTCTTTGTATATCAGATGTATCACCAATTATGATAGGATAAGATCTTATGTATCATCATCATCAACAACAACCATTATCAATCCACTGCAGGATGAAGTTCTCTCTAAGTTCAGTCTATCTTCTCCAATCTTTAGCTTTTTTTCTCCACATCATTCCTGCACACTTTCTTATTTCATTCATCCATTTCACATGTGGTCTCTTTCTGGGTGTTTTACAATTTCTTGGAATCCAGTTTAAGATTTCAATTGTCCATCTATTATCATTTCTTCTAGCAATATATCCAGCCCAACTCCACTTAAGTCTTTTAACTTTTTCAATGAGGTCAGTAACACCTGTTTGTTCTCTTACCCATATATTGTGTTTTTGATCTCTTCTTGTTACTTCTAACATGCATCTCTCCATACTTCTTTGAGTGGTCTCAAGTCTCAGATCCATAAGTAAGAACTGGTAAAACACATTTATTAAAAACATTCCTTTTCAAACACATAGGCATATTTTTTTTAATATCAAGTTATTTCTAGTTAATTTAGTACTATATATTCTTATTAACTTAATGATATTAAGAGTAACATGTTTATATATTATCTTTCAGACTGACGAAGAAATAATGAAAAAGCCAGTTATGGAAATAAAAAATGGCACTTCACTTTCAGCAACTAGATATTATAACTTTCCCAACAAAACAATGGAAGGAAATTTTGATTGGCGAAAATTAGGATATGTCACAAGAGTTAAAGATCAGGTAAAAGAAAAGTATTTTCTTTACACTTTAGTTTCTTAAATATTTTATAAATGATATTCCAATAAAACTATGATCTACCTTCTGTCTAACTTCTTGGCTTTAATTATATGCTACCCTCAAACAATTTAAATAGATAAACAAAAACAACTATTTACAAATTTACGATATTTGAGCTCTCTGAATACTATATATGATTATAAATTTTAATAAAATTTATTTTATTTATGTTGAAAGCATAGAAATTTTATTCTTCTTTTATTATCTTTTCCAAATCTGATGTGGACTATTTTCCATAATAAATTATTGTTTAGGAGCAATGTTAAAAAGTTTACAAAATTTTAGAACATATTTAAAAATAATACAGATTTTAAAAAAAGAATAAAAGAGACTATAATTTATTGTTAAAAAGACTAGTCTATTATGTTTCTATAAGCGAAAATGTTATTGTAAAAAAAAAAAGAAAATTTCCCAAAGCATATTTAATAGTGAGAAAAATAGACATTTTACTATTTACTTTATACATATAAAAAAAATGGTAGTTTTTTCTTTTTTTTCTTATTCTGTTTGTTTCAGTGAATACATTAGAGAATACATACTAAATAAAATATACATAAATTTGCCTTTCTCAAATTTTTATTAATAATTATATTATTTTTTTAATTTTGTTTATAAATACATTTATAAAGTGTCTGTATTATATATACATAAGTGTTTGAAAAGGTTTCTATACTCGTAGTTCAATAAATAATACCTATTACAAGGTTTATCAACAAAACTTGAGCTATTATACACTATATACACAAAACATGCAAGGAGGGCTTGCAACAAAATATAGCATAATTTGGCTTCCAATGTATATTATCAATTATAATCATCCATCGCTAGAAAACATTTATTTTCATACAGTTGACTTTAAGACTTTTTACTGTTTTTTCTTCTTTTAAATTACTTGTAACTATATATTTTTTTAAATATTTTTTTTAGAAGCTTGTTAAAAATTTTGTTGGAAATTAAAAAGGTGTAGATCACAAAATTCGAGATTTCTAAAAACAAATGTTATTTATTTCATATTTTATTATTTAAATTTTCGTTTCCTTTTTTAATTTATAAAATTATTCATTCTCATAATTTGTTCTGTCGCCCACCCATCTCTTACCAATTTTATAATTTAAAATATCCATCTATATTTTTATAAATGATTTTACATTCTTCTGTTATGTTATGAAGAAACCCACTGCCAAATCGATTTATTTAGAAATCTTTAAGTATTAACAAAATGGAAAGATAATATAAGTACCTATAAGAGTATCAATAATTTTTATTAGCCATTCATTAGAATAAAGGATTTGATGATAGAGTGAAGGAGTCGGCAAACGTTCCAAATTGTATGAAATTGTTAAATTTTTAGTTTGCCAATAAACTGCACAAATAACACGTGATCTCTTCACAAGTGACTATTAATTATTTAATTATTACAAAATTGAACTATGTGGTTTAATGTTGTGTTAGATGGTCAGATTCTGGAAAGGAGGTCCTGAGATTGATTCCACTATTGATAGGTTGGTATTGAAACTTCTTATGGTCTCCCAAGAAATAAAGTGGGGGAGGATTCTGCCTGTTTTGGTGCAGTAGTAGATTGTCAATTTCTGAATGTATGATCCTTGAATCAATTCCAGTTCTGACACGAAATTATTATGAGCACATGAGTAATTTTTTTTGATTACAAAATTATTTCCGAGTATTACACTTTTTAGTCTTGGAACTTTCAAACAGTATATTTCATATAAATACATTCGTGCTCATATTAATCATTTGTTGGAATAAAAATTGAACTATTATTTCTACAACAGATATACATTTTAAATCTCAGTTATAGATTCAATATAATTTGTGTTTACTTTTAGTTTCATAATTATTTATTTTAGCTAATACGATATTTTAGTAATTTAAAGCATCACAGAGTTATCTGTACTCTTGCCATAGAGTTTCCATATTTTTTTTGTATTGAATAACTTAATCTTTACTTAGAAAATATATGCTGCTATTAGAGTTTTTTAATACTTATGATAAAGTATCCTAATACAGATGGATATTGTATTGATATTTTCCCAATCATTTTTTTTCTCGAAACAGCAAAAAAAAATATTCTTTGTAGAATAAAAAAGAAAGTTTTGTTGATAGAAAGAACTGAAGTAACAGAGTTTGATAGAGTAAATTTTAGGACTTAATTTCTAGAATTCCACCTCTTGAGAGAGTTTTGCACTCATTGCAATCTTGTCATTTGCATTCTTATTAGTTTTAAGAGTAGGCAAATTATCAGCTAAGATGAAGCAATAAATGAAGCATAATTTAATAACTCAAATCTGCGTGTATTAAACAAATTCAGAAGATTTAAAAAACTTCATTTATCTTTTCAATCGGTTAAAAACACAAACTTAGATCCGGTATATATCGAAATAAATAAAACCAGTATTCAGTTCAATATTGTAACGAAGGTTTACTAAAGTAAACATTTATCACATATGGAAAATAAAAACATTTGTAATAGTTCCCCATTTACTTTCATTTATTTAAAACTATTTATTTAAAACATTATTACTTTTTATATTATCTTTCCATTCTTTTAGAATATTATATAACAACTATAAATTTATACACTTTGTTGTAATCTTTATTGATCTTAATAGCTTCCACTAAATATCACATTGCATTCACTAAATATCACATTGCATTGTTTGAGTTGATTTACTTAATTAAAGAGATGCACTCTCACATACTTATTAACCATTTGTAAAGCTAAGATGGCTTTGTCTCAGTGATCGCACACTCAAGCAGAGGGTAGAATATTAATGAAAGATTAACTGTCAATCATACCTATGACCAGATTGAGGCTACACAGATGCACTATCCTGAACATTTTCCCTAATCATAGCATCCCTCCATAACTTCTGGGACTGCACCAATCATCCAAGGTAATTTTAAATAAATCTCAGGTGCCAGCCAGCCATATTAACTTTTATATAACTGGAATACCTGGAAGAAAGGCAAAGTGACACTCAGTGAGAAACTTACCCAGGTTAGCTCCAACATTTTGGGACAGGGGACCCAGACCATTAATAAAGAGCACATAACAACAATTATCTAATCATGGTGATGCAGGTAAAGAAAAGAGAATAGGCCAAGGAATATTAACAAACACGTTTATTACTACACACACACACACACCAATAGGTTAATGCTTCTATTACACACATATATTTAGCACAATAAAAATAGATATAACACCAATTATCAAACAAATTAAGTATAATTTAACAAGAATTTGTAATGTTCACAGTCTTTTTTATACCAGTTCATTTGCTCGTAATAATGTCTAGACATCAAATATGTTCAAATTACCTAGATTTTCACATGGAGATGACATCATTTATTCTTGACAATTTGGATAGTACTTTTATGGTTCAGGAATTTTTAAAGTGAGATTTCTCCTGGATTGCCTCATGGCTGTCCATTTTGCCATCAGCTATGGTTTCTTTTCTTTTTCCAGAATTTGTGAATGGCAATAAAAGAGTCTTACATTATGGGTGAAGTATTTATAGCAGGAGAGACTGATGGGCATGAAGGCTGGGGAGTGAAGCCCAAATGAGCATTCTGGTGGGTTTTTTTAGTAGTGCATGAGGTTGCTTTTCTGACTATTAATTAATGATTCATGACTTGACTCCTTCATCTCTTCAACAAAAAATTTTGAACTAACTGACCCTCCAATTATCATCCCATCATTTTTATATACTCCCCTCCTATTGTTCACTTTTATATATTTTGCTTTTAATTTTAATTAACTGATTAATTCATCTTTTTCTTTAGATTAATCTACTATCTTATCGACCAGAAATTTTCAAAAATTTAATTACTTTCTGGCTAATAAGACAGTTTTAAAAGGCTACTTTTCCTTAATTAATTTATTGTCTACTTTTACTTGGAATTATATTTTTGTTTTAATTTACATTATATTTTCACATTATATTATTTCTTTTATAACATTAATTCTTTCTTACAGATAAAAGAAGATAGCAAATTCTGAATCTTAACTTAAATCAAATTTTCTTTTTCCTCCCTTGTAAAAAAAATAATAAAACTCTACTAATTAATCTCATGGCTATTTTAGTTTATTTTTTAAAACTCTTTGCTTTTTTTTAAATTTCAAACTATAAACATACACATGTACACACACACATATATATATATATATATATATATATATATGTGTGTGTGTGTGTGTGTGTGTGTAAACATTAATAAATATTGGTAGTGGATATATAGGTGAGTCAAGGTGCACATTGGAGAAAAGAACAAAAAAGCACTTTTTATTAAAAAGAATTCAAAATATAAAAGAAAAATTCTAAAGATAATTATAATTTATCACCTTCTGTTTTTATGATCATAATAAATCATGTATATATGGTTTTGATATTAAATATAATAATATAAAATATTGCAAACTGAAAGAAATAATAATAAAAGAAAAATCAAGAAAGCTATGTTAATATATAAATACAAGCAAGACTTAATAGGTGGGCAGCAAACATTATGATCATGGAATTATGGGAAAGTTAACTTTTTAAAGTATTAGTCGACAAAGACTACAAGAATAGTTGAAAGCACTCCTAAGTGATGTTTATATCTTTTGTTCCTTTTAACAAATTTTAATTACTGTATTTTCTAATATTTATTTATAAGTATGTATATTATTTTGAAGAAATACAGACATCAATTTATAGTATTATTAATATATATATATATATATATGTATAAATTGCAAAATATATATATGAGAGCATTACAATATATATATAGAGAGAAAATCATATAACATTACAATACTAGTCAAAAAACAAATTTTTACAAAAATTCTTTTATGACCATGGTTTTGTCTATTAATAAATAGACCTCAAGTGAAATGCCAAACAACATATATATATAAATATTTGAAAACTAGGCATTCTTCACAAACCTGGGAGATTAATTGTAAGTATAGAGGATTTGAACTCAGATTTTTATTATTAGCATAGTGTCTTTAATTTTATGTTTATTATTATTTCTTTCAATACATAAAATCTTAACTTTATTAAATTATAGTAAACATTTGTTTTAAAAATATTATTTACTGTATTAATTATTGTATTGTTTTTCGAAGAATTATATATATATATATATTGTTTTAGCAAGACTGCAGTTCATGTTGGACTTTTGGAACAGTAAGTATTTTATAAAATATATACTTTTGTACATATATAAATTACAAATTGAAATCACTTACCAATGGTTTTCTGTCAGGGTAGACATTTCAAGTGCAAAAAAACACAATATAAAACAAAAATAAACTATTTTACCATCCAATAATTCCAATTCACATTCAAATTATCTTTTAATATTAAAATAATTTTTATATAAAGTAATAGTTTCAGAATTAATATAATTGGAAAGTTAACAGGAATTATGGTAAGATGCAATAGAAATTATATGTTTTGATGTGCTTCTTTGTACTTGAAAATCTGCCATGGCAGGAAAAAAACATATGTTAAAATTTTTTGAATTTAATTTTAGATAGTAATTTAATTATTCTATGTTATTGTACTTAGTTTATTATAGTGACTAGTTTAGTTTTTGGCATTTCATATATATACATATATATCTTAATTTTAATTCTCATCATCATCCTGCACAAATTTTTTCTGTAGATAAAAATCTTTTCACTAGAGCTTATAATTTATCTGATAAAGAAATCTTTCTCAAGAAATAAAACTTACAAAAAGTATTCTGCTTTCTAATAATTATAATAAAAACATCATATGTAAGGCTTTATATAACATTAATACTAAAAAGAAAAAAGAGAATAGAATTGATAATTCCTCTTTTAATAGAGTAATTTTGCCTTACATTAGGGGGGGTTACTGATAAAATCAGTAGAAGACTATCTTGTTTTAATATAAAGACCACTTTTTCTACTGGCAAAAAAATTGGTGATTTTTTGTATAAACCTAAAGACAGAATACTTTTGGAACACCAAGGAGTTTATGAAATTCTGTGTTTCCAGTGCTCAAGAGGCTACGTGGGTCAGTCTAATAGACGAATTAATGTCAGAATTAAGGAACATGAAAATGCTTTTCAACAAAAAATTAGCACATCAGTTTTTACTTCACATTATTTAGAAACTGGTCACAAACCTAATTTTGACAATACAAAACTACTTGCTAATTTGGAAAGATATGATTTAAGAACCATGAGAAAGTCAATTGAAATATTAAAGAGACCTACTGGTTTAAATAGAACTAATGAAGCACAATGTATTCCAGCTATGTGGAAACCTCTCTTTTTATCCAATATTAACTTAAAATTAACAGGTAAAAATACTGAGGAAAATAAACATTTTGATAAGCCTCATATTGTGAATGCTGAACTGGAATCTCATTTCTCATCTCGCACACAGTCACGTTATTTGTTAAGATCTAACGGTTTTTCTTTCAAAAGTTAAGCCTTGAAAATGGCGGTTGCTATTCCATTAAAATATTGGTGCTCAATGGAAAATAATACACGGTATATCCCAAAAAGTTATAATTTATCTATATATATATGTATATATATATGTATATATTCCATCTTTATTAGTAAAAAGAGGTTTCCCAACGACTGTTTGAGATTGTTGATTGTTATTGTTAATGGGATTGTTAAAGTGCTGACTGATTTTTAATGACATATATGGAAATAAATGTAACTCCCCATGAGATATGGATAAACTAATAATTAATCAATAAATAAAAAGCGTACAATTATACGCCTGTTCTTTTAGCACTGATGGTATTTAAGCATGCGTTTAGTGATGTGTTATAATGCAGAGACTGGACTTAATATTCTAACCTAATTATTCTGCATTATAACATATCAATAATTTTATTCTTAAATAAAAATAGAAGCATCATTCTATTCTTTTCATTATTGATTGGTAACTATCAATTTATATATAGTTTATAAGAAGTTGCAAGCATTATATATATATATGAAAAAGAAAAACAAGTTTTATATACGTAAAAACCTGCTATCGCTTGTATTAATGATCAATAGATGGAGCTTTACCAAGACCTCCAAACAAGCGTATTCTGTTTACATAAATGTCAGAGTCAATATTCACTGTCTCTTTCATTTTGCTCCACCCTTAGATCAGAATACGCTTGTTTGGAGGTCTTGGTAAAGCTCCATCTATTGATCATTAATACAAGCGATAGCAGGTTTTTACGTATATAAAACTTGTTTTTCTTTTTCATAAATGTACCTTTAAAGTTTTCTTGCAATGATATAGATTGCAGAAACTTTTACTATGTGGAGAAACTGAACTAAAATCAGACCCATATAGCTATCTTGTTTGATAGGCTGAGTTTGAAGACATTAACGTGTCTAAAAAATTCATGCTTGCAAACTGATAGAAACGTTTTGCATAAATGCTTGGAGTCAGTTTTTAGGTCTAGTTTTATAACTCCTATCCCTTCACTGATGAGAACAAATCAGCTTGAAATCAGCTGATCTGAGGGTGGAGCAAAATGAAAGAGACAGTGAATATTGACTCTGACGTTTATGTAAACAGAATACGCTTGTTTGGAGGTCTTGGTAAAGCTCCATCTATTGATATATATATATATATTCAACAGAACAAAATTTGAAAATATATTACAGTACAAATGATAACATATACCCCTTCACAAGAAATTGAAATGGAATAAAATTCATTCCTTACCTTGCATAAGAGAGGTGTAGGGAAAGTTATCAAAACTTTTAACACAAGAAAACTCAAGTGTTGACTTTTATATCTCTACAGACATATTATTTATTAAGTGAGATTTACAAAGTAAATCTGGATTAGATATATTCTCTAAGTTAATAAACAATTAGTAATAATAATTAATATAATTTTATAAAGTAGTTTGTGTTAATGTCATGAGTTCTAAATGTTTACCACTTGTAATCAAAATATAGTAAATTGCTATCAATAAAGTCGTCAACAAATGATGAAAATATATGTAAGAGATTGTGATTTGCACCACCTGATGACTGTTAATTCAGCACAAAATACCCATCTTGAGGATCATTTATCTTTTTCTCTTGTCTTTAATTATATGTTTCAGAAAATTGTGATGCAATAGATGTTTGAAATATATTTATGTTGTAAGTTTTTTTGGTTTTTATTCACCTTTAACTCAGTTTTATTATAAACATCCATCAGCCGAGAAGTCATATTAATCTTCTGCACAATAGACACATATGAAACATACACTTTTTAAAGTAAATCATATAGCCATTTATCACATTACAATTAACTTCGTATACACATTATACACTCAACTACTTATATATATATAAAATAAATAAAAATATCCGTTAATTAAAAACAATATTGTAATTATAATTGAAATAATATTTTTAACGGTTTATAAATAATTACAAACAATCTTAAAATCCGCAGAAGTACTTTCAGTTACTTTCTAACCTGCCTCAACTGCCATTAAATTCAAAAACCAAAAGCAAAAGCAAACGTCATCAATTCAAATTCCACGAATCTCGTATTTTAATGTTAGAAGCTTGTCAATTTATTAAATGCGTTTTATTCCTGTTTATAAAAATTGCCTCTTTAATTTTTCTTTTACTATGCTTTCTCTCTTCATGAAGAATTTTCACATTTTCAAAATTAAATTTAAATTTATATGTTTTTTCGTGATCAAAGAAAACTGAAGATATTAAATCACCATTATTTTTATTTTTTACACGCTTATATAATAATTCATGTTCCTTCAATCTTTTCTCAATACTGCACCTAGATTCACCTATATATGATAGCATACAATCACAAAAAATTTGATATATGATATTACTTTTTTGCTTGAAAGGTATGACATCCTTAGAATTATTGACTAATTTATTAATATTGTTTGGAACGTAGAATGAAACATTGAACACATTCTTATATAAATCCTTAAAAAATTTTACTTGTGGATTTGAAATAAATGGAATAGATATCCATTTTTTATTATTAATCTTCATTTCTTTTAAATTATCATAATTTTTTTTAAATTGATATAAAGCATTGTTTATTTGTTCCATTTTATAACCGACATCAATCAATTCCTTGGCAAATATCTCAATATTTTTTAGTTTATCACTTTGGTAACGACATACGAAACAAAAAAGATTTAAAACTTGCCATCTTATGCATCATTGGTACTTTTGATTTACAATTTATATATCCTCTTTTTTGCAGTGGCTTAATTATTAGTTTATAATTTAATATACTGTTATCTCTTGTGATTATTAAATCTAAATAGTTAATCTTATTGTCCTGTTCTTTTTCAATAGTCCATTTCAAGCCATTCAACTTATTTAATTCTTCTATAAGCAAATTTATACTATTAGTATTTCCACAAACAAAAACATCATCCACATATCTTTTGTAAATTTTAATATCTCCAAAAATACACATATTTAAAATACTATTCTCATATGTAGATAAAATGAAATTGCAAATTTGTGCAACTACAGGCAATCCCATAGGCCAACCTTTGGTCATTTTATAATATTGACCTTCAAAAGATGCAACAATGTTATCATTAAAAAATTTTAAAGAATCAATTATAAATTTTATTGTATATTTACAAATATTTTTACTTTTTAATGCATGTTCAATTATTTTTATGCAATTCATTCTATCAATAGATCCATACATTTCTATAACATCCAATGAAGTAATAACATCATTTTCATCAATAATTAAATTTTTAATACTATTTACAAAGTCAAATGATGAAGCAATAGTATTATCCCCAAATCCTAAAAAATCTTGTAAAAGTTTACCAATATATTTAGAAGTCTGATATATGAAGGAACCACTGAAATCTATCATAACTCGCAAAGGATTACCTTCTTTATGTAATTTTATATTTGCAAAAATACGAGGACATATAGCACAAGAAGGATATATCATATAGTATACATTATTATTTAAAACTTTATTTTTAGCACTTTTTAAAATATTGTTAATAAACTTTATTCTTTGACCATCCATATTATAATCTTCAATCAAAAAGAAACCAAGTTTGTCCATTTGCATTTTAATTTTATTAATATATTGACATTTCGTCAACAAGCACATACGCAAACCTTTGTCCTCTTTCAAACAAATCATATTATCAATCCTCAATTTCTGTTTAAATTCCGAAATAGCTAATTGCCATGATTATCATATGATATTGTATCAAATTTGTTGCAATTAATTTTCTTAATAATATCATCAGCAAAATTATCATTAACAGGAATCATTTCAAATGAATTTTGAACAGCTGCAATTAGTTCCAAATTATAATCATTCCAATTACCACCAACGTATTTAGCTCCATGACTTTAAAACGTATTTCTGAATTAAATGTATCCTATTATTTGATAAATTAACAAAGTTTAAATCATTATAAGCATGTGGATATTAAATAAAAAAATCAACTTTTTTCTCAAATTTGTTATATAATTTACGTTCAATTACTTTAAATCCATTTTCACAAATAATTTTGTATTCGTTCCAAGCACACCATTCATTTAAAATTATTAAATGTTCAATTGCTTTCAGATATTTACGAATCTCAAAAAGTTCCTTTTTACAACTTTTAATAATATTATTTAAAATAATCAATTTTAATTTATCCAAACATTTTGGTATTAAATTTATACAGCTGTTCAACTTTATGCTACAACAACACGGGAATACCTGAAAAATTTTACAATTCTTGAAAAAACGAAGTTTGCATTTCAGCTTAATAATCTTTTTACATTGTCTCCGCCATTCCTTAACGATCCACCGTTTTCTAAAATTACTTGAATACATTGTGTTCAGTATATGTAAAATAAATAAAAATATCCGTTAATTAAAAACAATATTGTAATTATAATTGAAATAATATTTTTAATGGTTTATAAATAATTACAAATAATCTTAAAATCCGCAGAAGTACTTTTGGTTACTTTCTAACCTGCCTCAACTGCCATTAAATTCAAAAACCAAAAACGGAAGCAAACGTCATCAATTCAAATTCCACGAATCTCGTATTTTAATGTTAGAAGCTTGTCGATTTATTAAATGCGTTTTATTCCTGTTTATAAAAATTGCCTCTTTAATTTTTCTTTTACTATGGTTTCTCTCTTCATGAAGAATTTTCACATTTTCAAAATTAAATTTAAATTTATATTTATATGTTTTTTCGTGATCAAAGAAAACTGAAGAAGATATTAAATCACCATTATTTTTATTTTTTACACGCTTATATAATAATTCATGTTCCTTCAATCTTTTCTCAATACTGCACCTAGATTCACCTATATATGATAGCATACAATCACAAAAAATTTGATATATATTACTTTTTTGCTTGAAAGGTATGACATCCTTAGAATTATTGACTAATTTATTAATATTGTTTGGAACGTATTTTTGCAAATATAAAATTACATAAAGAAGGTAATCTTTTGCGAGTTATGATAGATTTTGGTGGTTCCTTCATATATCAGACTTCTAAATATATTGGTAAACTTTTACAAGATTTTTTAGGATTTGGAGATAATACTATTGCTTCATCATTTGACTTTGTAAATAGTATTAAAAATTTAATTATTGATGAAAATGATGTTATTGCTTCATTGGATGTTACAGAAATGTATGGATCTATTGATAGAATGAATTCCATAAAAATAATTGAACATGCATTAAAAAGTAAAAATATTTGTAAATATACAATAAAATTTATCATTGATTCTTTAAAATTTTTTAATGATAACATTGTTGCATCTTTTGAAGGTCAATATTATAAAATGACCAAAGGTTGGCCTATGGGATTGCCTGTAGTTGCACAAGTTTGCAATTTCGTTTTATCTACATATGAGAGTAGTATTTTAAATATGTGTATTTTTGGAGATATTAAAATTTACAAAAGATATGTGGATGATGTTTTTGTTTGTGGAAATACTAATAGTATAAATTTGCTTATAGAGGAATTAAATAAGTTGAATGGCTTGAAATGGACTATTGAAAAAGAACAGGACAATAAGATTAACTATTTAGATTTAATGATCACAAGAGATAACAGTATATTAAATTATAAACTAATAATTAAGCCACTGCAAAAAAGAGGATATATAAATTGTAAATCAAAAGTACCAATGATGCATAAGATGGCAAGTTTTAAATCTTTTTTGTTTCGGAATGAAAAATTATGTCGTTACCAAAGTGATAAACTAAAAAATATTGAGATATTTGCCAAGGAATTGATTGATGTCGGTTATAAAATGGAACAAATAAACAATACTTTATGTCAATTTAAAAAAAATTATGATAATTTAAAAGAAATGAAGATTAATAATAAAAAATGGATATCTATTCCATTTATTTCAAATCCACAAGTAAAATTTTTTAAGGATTTATATAAGAATGTGTTTAATGTTTCATTCTACGTTCCAAACAATATTAATAAATTAGTCAATAATTCTAAGGATGTCATACCTTTCAAGCAAAAAAGTAATGTCATATATCAAATTTTTTGTGATTGTATGCTATCATATATAGGTGAATCTAGGTGCAGTATTGAGAAAAGATTGAAGGAACATGAATTATTATATAAGCGTGTAAAAAATAAAAATAATGGTGATTTAATATCTTCTTCAGTTTTCTTTGATCACGAAAAAACATATAAATTTAAATTTAATTTTGAAAATGTGAAAATTCTTCATGAAGAGAGAAACCATAGTAAAAGAAAAATTAAAGAGGCAATTTTTATAAACAGGAATAAAACGCATTTAATAAATCGACAAGCTTCTAACATTAAAATACGAGATTCGTGGAATTTGAATTGATGATGTTTGCTTCCGCTTTTGGTTTTTGAATTTAATGGCAGTTGAGGCAGGTTAGAAAGTAACCGAAAGTACTTCTGCGGATTTTAAGATTGTTTGTAATTATTTATAAACCGTTAAAAATATTATTTCAATTATAATTATATATATATATATATATAAAAGACATATTTTGCGGGTTCATCCATATTAAAAAATGTAAATATTGATATACTGATGTTTCGACTTGATCACACAAGACATCCACTGGGTGATAAAAGGTAGAAATACGATTGTAGAGGTGTTACAATCACTGATTTGAAAAAAATGTTAAAGTTCCACCAATAGCAATAATCTTAAATTAAGAAAGGTTTTTTAAAAAATCTTTCCAAATAGGAGGAAGTTTGCATTTATCATCTCACTTATTGATACAATCTGGACTTTTAAGTATCTCAATGACTTCTCTAATTGTATATATATATATATTGTAACCTAAAATTAGAGATGAGGAGAGTAAGGGGGGGTGAAGTTGAACAAAAAAAGAAAGAGAATTGAGAGAGAGAGGAAAGAAGAAAAAGAGAGGAAAGTGAAGGTGAAAAAAAAGACAGGAAAAGAAAGAAATTAAAAATGAAAGAAAGAGAGAAAGATTATGATGGGAGAGATGATGATAAAGAGAGAGAGATGATGAAGATAATAAGATGGAAAAGAGGAAGAGATGAGAAATAAAAGAGAAACAATGATGATGAAAATGGGATAGAAATAAAGATGAGATAGAGAGATGAGATATGAGAGAGATGAGATGATGGTAAAGATGGAATAGAAATATAAAGATGAAGATGATAGAGACTCTTAATTATTATTAAAGAAGAGAGAAAGATGAAGAGAATTATTATTAGTAGAGTGACTTATGAAGAGAAGAGAGGGAAAGATAAGATGGTGAAGATAAAAGAGGGAGAGGAAAGAAGACTAAGGGTAAAGAGAGTAAACTATTAGTAGAGAGATTCTTAATGACTTGACTCAGTGGTGTTACAATAAATTTAAGAAAAGAGATGATAATTCAGAGATGTATAATCAGATAGAGACCAAATCCAATACCAATGGAAATATAACTATTATGGCATATTAATAAACTACCACTAACAATACAAAAGATAATTTTAAAATCATTAGTTTATAGTTATTGGAATCAGCATACCATCAGACTACACCCTCTGAATAAGAATAAATGATACTTTGATTGAAAGGATAATCTCACTAAATTATATCTAACAAAGCAACAAGAATAAACAATCTCAGGGATTCTAAAACTAAACTCCTGTGCAAAATAACAGTTTAAGTTGCCTACTAAATAATTTCTGGATGAATAAACAAATGAGTAATATATTGTCCGATCATAGAATGACTACCTTATTGTTCAATCATGGAACAATAAACAAAACAAATATTAATCTAAAAATTTAATGAATCAATTTAAATTTAAAATAATAATGGCCTATTACCCAATATATTAATCGAGCAAGGAAAAGGACAAGTGTACTTTTAATGCCATTCCCTATATTCACAGACAACCTACTAAAGACCTCAAATGCAGATGGATTAAAATTCTAAAATATAAGATGATGATAGACAATGTGCAGCTAATGTAAAATAATGTGCAGCTTTTAAAATAGAAAATAATAAATACTCTTCTGAAGTACTAATATTCTTTATCTCATATTGCATAATCTTCAATCTGAGAAGATATAATGATAACTTTAAAAAATCAACTTTTAAATGAGCATTTAATTAAGTATCTGACATAATGTAATTATCTGTTATTGCGATTCAATCTGAGAATCACTTATATTAGCATGGCTTTATAATTTAACTAGGATCAAAATATATTTTATATACTTTATAATATGTTTATGAACTTTTGAATTGAAAATTTTATGAACTGTGAAATTCAAGACAATAATATTTTCATATAAAAGTAAAACAGACAGAAACAATACTTTTTGAAATAATAATAATAATAATGTGGTTTATTTACAACAATCAGGGGAAAATATTTACAATCAAATGTTATTGCCAATATAGCACTGGAATCTATTACAAATATTTTTGACTTTTAAACTTTATTCTTTGTTTACAAAAAAATAAATGAACAATTTCTTTGTCTATAGTTACTGAATATCCCTCTTAAACTTTTTTAAAAATAATTTGTTTTCATAAACAAAATACTAAAATAATAAACACCTAGAATATCAAGCAGAGGCTATTTAATACTAAATTCTAATTTCTTTTAAACAATCAGAGATTTCCAAATCTTTAAACTTAAATTAAAATAGACAAAGTTTATTAAGCACAATTCTACTTTTATTAGCATAATTAATAATATGGAAGTGTTATCTATCAATCAGAATAACACACAAGAAGCTCTAATTTATAATCCTGAACTTAACAAACTCTAAGCTGGAATAAGCATATTCAGCATATATTTTAAAAATATTATCACTAGTTACACTGACATTACTAATATTATAGCTAGTGATATATTAAGCAAATTTCTCGCTAACTTTAAATTAAATTCGATATATGGGCCACTCACTCATCAGAAGTCATTTATACACTTTTAAATAAATTTTGTCCACATAAAACTATTACCCTCAATGCTTTAAAATTAAAGATGTAATAGACTTACGAATCCTGTGGCGAAACTCTGGATGAAAATATTAAAATTAGTATGTGTGAATTGCCACTTATACCATATGCATAATTTACATACTTAAAAATAAATATAGATTATTGTTGGTTGGCTTGTGGATGATAAAACTATCATAGCAACACAATTCAAACATTGATATACCTATAAGCATTGAAATAGCTATCACTACCTGAAGAAACAAAGTTCCTCAAACAAACATATCTTGTCTTCACAAATCTAAAAAAACAAATGCAACATCATCTATGGTGGAGGAACTAGCATTAATTCATTATAAATGATAGGCTAAAATATAAGAACATATAGACTCCACAGAGCTGGATAAGAATGTGGTGGCTTTCAAAAATGCCTAACTTTGAGTCAGAAAATAGGATACCTGGACTTTGTCTACAGCACATCAGGAACAGGAAAGACACACCAGGAAAGCATGATCCTCTCATGGGATTCCAATGCTTATAGATGTGATAATCACCACTGAAAAATACAACTATAGGATATACAATAACCATCTATGGGCACAAGCACTATCAATTCATGGAAAAGCAATACAATAAGGATGGAGGACCTTGTTTACTCCATTAAACATACTCAAAATAATTAACAAAGCCTAACTCTATGAGGCTAACAAATACTAACTAATGACAAGATATAGACTTCACATGAACTAACTAAGTCATCACTAAGAATTTTAAAAATACAATGTGTATATTCAATGTAAGACCAACAATGCAAAGCCGTGTCAATCAACTATTATAAGAAATACTTTAAAATTAAATGCATAGAAAATTCTAGGCAAAGGCACAATGCACACATAATAAAATATTAAATACTAAATAATATAGTGACTAATGGACTTTCAAAGATTGCAAATTAAATGCGAGAATATTAATTCTCAATGCATATAAAAAATATTTGCAGTTATTATTAACGTAGCATTTATAAAACAAATGAATGGAAACCCTCTGATAAGCCTTTTTGGCTAATTTAAAATAAGACTGAGTGAAACATCCCACATATAAATAAGCTAAGACTGAAATATTTAAATCTCTGTGAATGAACTTATCAAATAAAAACTAACTGTTGAAATGCTTAATAAATATAATAGTATATAATTTACCTGAGAATGGCAAAACTATTTACTCATTCTAATAAAACCCATTAAGATTAAAATTGTAACATTAATTTACCTAGTATATCTATGCTAATAGTGTTACATAAAAACAAAATATATAGCATAAATATTTTTCTTGTTTCTTTTTTTTAAAACCAATAAAACAAACAATAAAAAAAAATAATACAGTAACTTAAGTTCATAGTTTCAGCTCTGTACTGGTTTTCCATTCTAGACATGTAGATAATTTATTAAGAACAATTTATCTGATGGTATTCAAAGCTTCTAGACAAAACATTCATAATCATGGCAATGATTTCTAAAAAAAAAAAAACATGTTTGATAGTTCTTTAAAGACAATTTTTTACTTTCTTCCTTTAAAGATGTTCTAAATATCAAAACATTGAAATAATAAGAATAGGCCAACATTGGAAAAATAAATTCTTCAGCTGATTATATTTTTATAGAATCCTTAGTTTTCATGAACAATAATATAGCTTTATTTTAATTCCATTATTCTCTTTTAAAAAGCACACTTTTTTAAAAAAACAGCTCTGTTTTAAAAAAAATATTTATTATACAGTACTTTGAAATTTTATTTCCAAATAACTTTCCCTTCCCACTGCTTAACATAAGATGGGATTTTTTTAAAGTACATATTTTTACCTGTTTTCAATTAGTTAAAGTAAATTATTTCCATTTTAGGGCAAGATATAAGCAATAAACTTTTTAGTTCATTATCATTAGAAAATTCATCCTTAACTAATTGTAATTTACAATACTTTGTCCAACAGTTTCTGGAGTATATAATTAGTCTCTCATATTCAATACATTTTTCATTGAATAGTAGGCAAGGTTAAAACTAAATTATACTAAACACTTGGCAGATAAAGTTCATTCTTCCTTATTTTAGCACAGTATATAATTTTTTCTCTTCTAAAATTATTTTAGAAATAAGCATTATTATAATAAGAGCATCTTTTAAAGTTAATATCAGGTATCAGCAATACATTTCGGACTTAACATCAGCTTTAAATAAATTTTATAACAAGGAGATTGATGCATTTTTAAACTATAATACAGTTCACTATAATGTCTTTCAATTTTCCTCACTTATGTTTTAACATAATTAGATAATTATTAAGTATCCTCTAGCTATAATAGTTCAGTACAATAAAGAGAACTAACTGTTGATATCCCATTTTATTTTTCTCCATAAAAATACATAATACAATAAATAAATACAATAAAAGATGTAAAACTTCCTTCAAACATTTTGAGACTATAGTTTTAAAATTAATTGAAAATTGACATCAGAAAATGTTACCTTTTAGCTTAGCAGTTTTTCATAATTGTAGAACAATTAATTATACTTTTTAAACATACTTTTACTTTAATGAAATAATAAATTTAAAAAAAATTACAATTTTTTTTAAAAAGAAAAGAAGAGTTTACAAGAGAAGCTCACACACATTAATAACCACGAAATCACCTCTATTCATATTTGATAATTTCTACTCCTCCCAATTATCAATTTAGTTTAAAATAACTAACCAATCCAAATTATTCTAAATTTAACTTTGACACTTTTGACAGATCAGCTGTGAAATTGATTACTGATGCAATTGATTTAATTATTTGAACTCACATGGTCATTAACAGTTTTTAAATCAAAAGTTAATTATTAATTATATTACATAAAATAAAACAAATACAAAAATTAGAACTAGTTTTATTTATCAAAACTTTTAAATATTAATTTTAATAATTTTATTCATTCATTTGTCTTTTAATCAATATTGCAATTAAATTCATACATTTCACAGATCTCCCTGCATGCACACATATATGCACACAAAGATGACCTATTAACCTGAACTCTACTAGCTAATTATAACTTATTTAAAACTACAAAAATAAAAATACAAATGAATATTATATTTGGAATAATTTTTTAAACAGGTTAAAGGCTAATTTAGATTAAACAAAACAAATATTATAAGACTTCTCCAAGATTAATTTAAATATTACTTTTAACCCGATTTAATACTATCTATTTTTTATAACATTAACTTATTTAAATGATATAAACTAAAAAATGAATACAACAATATTTACTTTATAATACATTTAATTCTATTTATTAATTTAAACTATCCCTAAATATTTCTTTTAAGTAAACTTACTATCTTACATCTCTTATCAAACTAATTATCATATATCTATTGACTTTTCACACATAACCATATAAAATTTAATAAATATTACAATACTGTCATTATTATCCTATATTATTTACTAATTAGCTAATGTGTTCTATTTTTATTATTGGTTTTAAAAAAATCAGAAAATTACAAATAAAAAGTTAAGTTAAGATAAACTCTGGCACCTGTTGGAGCCGAGTGAACTTTCACTTATGTACAATATATTATACTTAATGTTTTTACAGTTATATGATGCAGATAAATTAATATTTTTGGGTGTAAATTATGTATTATTCTGCATTACAATCCAATATTTTGACAGACTAGCATCCACCATTATCATATGTAAGGCTTTACGTAACATTAATACTAAAAAGAAAAAAGAGGATAGAATTGATAATTCCTCTTTTAATAGTTTTACCTTATATTAAAGGGGTTACTGATAAAATCAGTAGAAGATTATCTTGTTTTAATATTGTACTATTTATTTATATATGGTACAAATATATTGACATTTGGTAAAAGCCAAAAAAAGTAAATTTAGATTTTTTTTTGATTAGTATAATTTTTTTTAACATACAATGAAAGTTAAAATTTTTGTCCATATTTTTTTTATCTAGTTGAAAATAAAAGTAAAAACTGAAAAGAACAAAAGACACACAAATTACTAATCCAGATAAGCTAAAAGAAAAATTGTTTTGGTTAATTAAAGATGGCTGAAAGACTTTATAAAAAAGAGAACTTTGTAACTGAAAATGATAAAGAATATCTGGTATTGTCTGTTTTTCTTTTGTTTGGTCCTGGATCATGAAAGCCAAGACCACTCTATGTTGAAATAATTCTTCACACTGCAGTGGACCAAACCTTTTGACATAGTTCATCATGAAGACCGTCAATCCCCAAAAAATATTTCATGACTAGCCTTTAGAACCAGGACTCAGAATACATTAAAACAAATAATCTTAATGAACCTGTTAAACTTATCGGTAAGTTAAGATTAACTATTCCTGATTATGACAAACTGAAGCATTTGCAAACTAATTTCCAATAAGCTTATAATAGAATCCTGATAAAGACATTAAATTTATTATTCAAGAGACTTTTGTTTAACAAAAAAACCTAAGTGTTAATATAACCCATTTTAATTAATTGAATCATATCTGAATTAGTATGTGTGCTTTCCAATTAATTAGTAATTTATCTTTAAACCCTTTTAATTTGTTAGAATAAAAATATTTATTTCTAATATCGACTCTTCATTGTATGTTATTTATGATTATTATTAAATTTATTAATATTAGTTTATTATGATTTGAAAGTATAATTTACCTTTGCCAATATTTTATTAATTATGCTCTGGGGATAATATTTAGAAAATAATCTTAGTTGGAATAAACTATGACCTAAATTTTTTAAAATCATTTTCCTTTTTAATTTTTGAGATGCGATGCGACAGATTTCAGTGGATTCATATATAAATCCCGGTGCCCTTATAAGTAGAAATAAGCTGATTCTGCCATTAACATAAATCAAAATAATTGGTAGGCCAGTTAATCAGGCAATATAGCTATGTTTTATAGAAATATGAATGAAATATTTAGATTTTCTGAATTCATAGCTTGTTTATCTTTCACTAAATTTACAGTGAGTAAAAGAAGGCCTACCAGATCTAGAAAAGCATGGAAAATGTTACAATATAAAGACTACTTTTTCTACTGGCAAAAAATGGTGATTTTTTATATAAACCTAAAGACATAATATTTTTGAAACACCAAGGAATTTATGAAATTCCATGTTTGCAGTGCTCAAGAATCTATGTGGGTCAATCTAATAGGTGAATAAATGTCAGAATTAAGGAACATAGAAATGCTTTTAATCAAAAAATTAGCACATCAGTTTTTACTTCCCATTTTTTATAAATTGGTCACAAACCTGATTTTGACAATATAAAAATATTTGCTAATTTGGAAAGATATGATTTAAGAACCATGAGAGAGTCAATTGAAATATTAAAGAGACCTACTGGTTTAAATAGGGCTGATGAAGCACAACATATTCCAGCTATGTGGGAACCTCTCATTTTATCTAATATTAACTTAAAATTAATAGGTGAAAAAACTGAGGGAATAAACATTTTCATATGCCTCATATTGTGAATGCTGAACTACTTCAAGTTGAATCTCATTTCTCATCTTATACTGAGTCATGTTATTGTTTGAGATCTAATGATTTTTCTTTCAAAAGCTAACTTTGATAATGGCAGATGCTAGTCCATCAAAATATCAGATTGTAATGCAGAATAATACATGATTTATACCCAAAAATATTAATTTATCTATATATGTATATATAACACATAAATAATTAATGGTATAAGCAATATGATAGTTTAAATTCTTTTGAAGTGCTTTCAATTATGTAGTAATTCTCATCAGCTTTAACTGAATTTCACATTTTTTTTAAACTCAACATTGCGTATATTTCCATAAGCTTATGCAATTCAGTTAAAGCTGACAAGGATTACTACATAATTGAAAGTGCTCAAAGCTTATGTAAATATACGTAATGTTGAGTTTTACAAAAATTTGAAATTCTGTTAAAGCTGACGAGGATTACTACGTAATCGAAAGCACTTCAAAAGAATTTAAAGTATAATATTGCTTATACCGTTAATTATTTATGTGTTATATATAATATTTTCTATAACAGGTATTGTACTTTTACATATATATATATATATGTATGTTGTGTGTGTGTAAAAGTACAATATCTGTTAAAAATATTATATATAAAACATAAATAATTAATGGTATACTGTTAATTATTTGTTATATATATATATATTATAACAGTCGGGGTGTATTTAGTCTTACCATATCTGCCGTACAGAGTGCTACCAGGCCATTCTAACCTAGAAAATTTATATAGTAGACACATACGGACTGTCACGATCCAATTTCATTATATATATATATATATATTATGACCATTAGCACATGCCACTAGCTCAAGGAGATACAGAGACTTATCATAAATACTTATTAAATATTTTAATAAAGAAAAAGATTTACGATCTTAAACTATATTTTTAATATTTAAAAAAATAAAATAAGCCACTGCCAGTAATAACACACACAAAAAACATAAATGTGTTTTTTGATGCACATATATAAATTCGAGAAATAAATTTAGATATTAATTTTAAATTTAAATTATTATTTTGGAAAATTCGCACAAATGGACATTTTATAAAAGTTTGTTTTATAATGTTGAGTATAGATATGCTACATAGACCACACAATTAAAACCTTTCAAATATTCAACCTCAGGCTAAAAGTTTGTAGCCAAATCAATATTCACTTCCTGATATATGGGTGCAACCAATGCAATATGAAGATATTAACATAAAACCATGCTGTCAGGAATGTGTGTCTGCCATGTGATATTATTTGAAGGACATGATCCTTGTTCAGTACAGGAATATCTGGTGAGGGAATCATGTATATAAAATATTAAGGAGAAGTGCTACATATGGTGGGAGAGTGGAACTTTTGCTGACTTATAGTCCCTATCCATAGAGCTAATGGAAATTAGTGTCACAGGAAATACATCTGTGTACATTGCAATGCAATGACTACATCTTTGGGGTCACACATTCAGTTGGGAATGTTGCTCTGTATGCTAACACACTTCACATTGCATTAATATAAATGCCCATATATCTCTCTACTAGCATCAACTTAACTATGAGACAAATAGTCTGAAATTTAACCCTTTTAAAATGAACAAACTTAAATGAATCCATGCAGATATCTACACACAACTTTAAATTTAATAATTTAATTAACGCATAAAGCGCTTGAGAAGTTTGCACTCTTTCAATTTAATTTTCAATAATAATAATAGAAAAACAGAAATGGAAATGATTAATTCGCAAACTTAATACATAAAAAATATTAATAATTGATTTAGAATTCTTTAAGTCAGATAAGAGTTCATACTTTAAGTTACTAATTGATAGTTTGTTAAGAGATTGATCTATAAGTTCATATTGAAAAAGTTTATACTTCCCAGAGTAAGTTTTTATGAATCCTCCTGGTTGGCAGATTTTTGAAAGTCCATACCAAGTTTAGCATTTTGTGTAGATTGTTTCCTGAGAAAAACTGCTGCTTGCCAATACTTGGGTCAGGAACTTTCATAGGGAGGCCTCAGCTGATGCAGGAAATTAAATTTATTGCAAGACTCCTACATCATGGAGTCTGAAATACAACTACAGTTCATAGAAAATTAAAAGTCAGATTACAACAAACACTGATGAATTCAATAATTTTCTCTTTTATACTTTTATAGCCTCATCAGCATTTTTACAGATCCATCGAACATGATGTCATTGATCCTAAGGTCTGGATGTTTTCCATTCTGTCCTGTGCTGTGGTTGGTGCTTGCATTGGTTAATGTTTAATTTTTTTATATCTTATCTGACCTTTATTATTTAAGTACCCCAAGGGCTAGTTTGCTTCACATTTAATTAATAAAACAATCAGTTCCATTTACTAAGATTAAACATGATTTTTAAAATAGAAATTAATTAACATTTATTTGTATTTTATTTTATATCACTTTTTACTAAAAGTACTAATCTTTAGATCTTTACTTTTTTTAAATTTCGTACTTTTGAATACTTTTTTTAAGTTTTCCATCTGTGCAATAATATAAATATTAAATAAGTATTTTACTTTTCCGTTTTTATGTTTTTAATTAATCAATTTTATTTAAGATTTATTTCTCTTTTATTTTAATTTTAAAATAATGTAATGGCATATACTGTTACCATATAATATCAATGCATTTACATTCAAAACTATTCTTTTTGATTGAATAAGCTGCAACATTCAAGCTTTTCTTTATTCAAAGAAATGCGGCTGAAAGAATTTAGCATGGGGTGTTTAAAGTATTATAAAGATAATACAGGCACCAAATGCTTCTTTTTTCCAAGAGCACAGTTTTATGAAACAAATATGTGTGAATAAAGTGGCACAAACATACCACAAAGTGCAACTTTCATTTATTATTTATGATATTAGATTAACAACAATAATTACTAATTAATTACAATACTAAAAGTAAACTCAGATGTAAAATAATACAAAACACAGCTATAATTTTATTTATTTATTTACAACTTCAAACAAAATTACATTTACCTTATAAATTTAAGATATTTATAAGTATTTGTAATCGTGTTTGTTATAACAATCAATAATTTCCAACTGTTGTCAAGGCAACCCCCTAATCCATGCAATCTCTTACCTATAAATTTACTCTTATCAGACATTTGATGAATAATCAACTAAACCTCTTGCAGAACATGATTCCATCATTTAAACATGAATTTATCAGCTATATAAGAATCCAATGGAAATCATGAAAAAATATTCTATCTCTTTACCATAACAAGACTTTGTTGAAGCATAAACCTGAATAATCTGCTTTTGAATTTTTACATTAAGTTGAATAAGTAATATTGTAACTCTGTATGATCTTCCATTCATTTCCAGAATATTATTCTACTTCCTAATTATAATGAATTCCATTCTACTTCCATGTAATGTTTTTTTTTTACTTAAAAGTGATAATTCTGTTGTAGCAAAAAGTCATAAGAAATGGCAATTTGGATTTCCAAGCTGCAAATTATTAGTCCCATCTGCTTTCGGCCACCTACTGCTATATGGATAATGTCTTTACATCCTCCTGGTAATAGGGTTATAATTTAGTTTTTTTACTACAATTGTAAATATCTACTAAAAAAGAGGCCATTGATATGCACAACCTTTTCTCAAAAAAATCTCAACTGGTATTTCAGTTTTGGCAATTGAGATGTTTCTTGATCTTAAACTTAGAGGTCAAAAGCCAATTGGTTCACTGCACTACATGATGGGTGTTAGTGAGTAGCCCCATCCATGTTCATATACTGTTTGAATATTTATATAAAAATAACAGCTGCAGTGATAGAGTATTATGGAGAGGACATTAGGAATTTGCCTTGCCAATAAACATCACATGATCACCATTTTCTTATGCTTGCTTATAACTGTTGTTAAAACAGGCAAAACTCACTATACATATTGCCACACACAGCAAGCTAGAGTAGTCAATGGATACCAGGCCCCAAGCCAGAAACTAGTCTGAAAATATTGGATGAGTAGGCACTAGATGGGGATTTTATGCACAAGCCTTCTGGCATCCATTGAATACTCTAGCTTGCTGTGTGTGGCAATACATATAGTGAATTTGCCTTGCTTGAGAAATTAAAGGATATTCTTTCACTTAACAACAAAATCGTTTCTGCATCCAACTTGTCAAATATTAAATTATATAATTATCAGATATTTTGAAAATTTTTCAATCTTTAACAGGATATATTTTATTCTACAAGATCATGTCGTTCTTTTTACAGTTCGTAATGAATTTTTTACAAAGTTCTAAATTTTTGCAACAATGCATTTATACACTTGTTCTTTCAAAACAGTTTTTTTTTAATCAAGACAATGAAATAATTGTACCTAGATTATTATTAATATATGGAATACCTTTATAACCAGTTTTATCTTAATTTCTAAAAATATTTTTAATTAAAATTTTAAAATATTTGAATCAAAAAGAAACATTAAACATAACTTAATGTTGATAAAATATGTTTTTAAGGAATTTACTTTAAAACTGTGAATTTATATATTTAAAACTGTGATAAACTAGTTTTAAAAATGTTTTTGTTTAATCTGATCTTTTTAATTATAATTAACTAACATTTGTTTAAATAACTTTCTATCTTCATTAAAAAAAATAATTTCCCTTCCGATCCTAAGGTGATGTTTTACACTTTTAAGACTTTTGTACCACTTTACAAAACTCTTTACAATATTTAAATACATGTATAATGTTGATACTAAACTTAATGTGGTTAGAAGAATCTTGAACTCAGATTTTCAAGTTCTTTACAATCATTGTAATCGATACCCATAATTACACACATGTGAAAAAGGTAAATGATCTCCAATATATATGTATTTCGTGCTGAACCAGCACTGATCAGTTAATCCAGAACATAATTTCCCACACACATACACAATCCACGCCCGGTTTATATTAAGATGGTATATATGTGTGCATATGGTCTTCTAGAGCAAGTGATGAGTTCAGCACAAAATGCATATATTAAAAAGCATTTATTTTTTTCACATTTATCTGGTCATGTGTATCAGTTATAGTGGATCTCGAATATCCAAGTTCAAGACCCTTCGGAAAACCATATGTATTTAATTTTTCTTAATGGATAGTTTTTCTTTAATTCTCATATTTCTTTTTTATATTTTCTTGTCTAACAAAAAAAATAATGGTAATTTACTGCTTTATTGTAGTATTTCAGTAATATTTTTATTGATTTTATTCAAATTTGAACTATCTTTAAAATCTGTTTTTAAACAATTAGAAATTCTAATTTATATTTATGCAAATGTTTCTGAAGGTTTACAAATATCAGGTATTAATACAGTAATCTCTCCAGTTTAGCATTAATACAAACCTTACATCTTACTAACTATGGATCTTTTTCTATTTTATTTTTTAAGAACATTATAATCTTAAATTATGTACTTTTTGTTAGTTAAAATATCCAATTCTGTTGTACCTTTATTTGGATAATTCCATGTCCATTTTTGTTTAGCGTTTTTCTCAAAATAAAATTTATAATACACACTTTTTCTTTCTCTGTGAACTGCATAATTCTATATTCTCTCTCAATTTCATTGTCATAACCAAATTTTTTCACATATTCATATTCCAATCCTTTACAACTTTTCCATGCCAATTTTCAAATGTTGATCAAAAGCATTTTATTCATAAACTGTAATTAGCTATATAAAGTATCCTTCATTAATTTGAACAATTTTATCCTGTAATGTATATGATATACCATCAATTTTTATACCGTTGTTGTGCCACTTTTTAGTTATACTAAATCATACTCTGCTTGTGTTTTTAATATGTATATCTTGCTCTCTTTTTAAATGTGTATCTTCATCTTTTCTTATAACTTTACAAAGTCTAACAATGTCTCATCTAACATTAGAGAATTTATTTCTATTTCCTGCAAAGAAATTTTACATGAACATTATCTGAAATTCTAAGTAACAAAATAAAAGTCATTATCAAATGCAGACCTAGATTCATAATCAAAAAATTCCTAATGTACTCTATATTTGGCCATGAATTGTTGTCTTGGCTAGTGACTTTAAGCCTAATGGGAATAAAAGTCATACTTTATTATTGTCTGACATGAGTATAAATAACTATAATAGAAAAAAAAAATTGTTTACTTATACATTCATCTTGCCTTCAAAAAAGACACCTAATATTTTGGTTACAACTATCAGGAAATTGAGAAGAAAGACCATGGCATTTATTGATGTTGCGATTATATTCATGATGCTGGTTGAATCTTTTAGTGAACATCTTATCCAGGTTACTTTAGTATATGAGTAATCATGTGGTAATAACAGCTGCAATGTTTGCAGTAGACACTTGATGTTACCTTTTGTTTACAGCAAACTTTTTCCTTCAGTATATATATATAACTTATGTTCTGATGAAATTGAAAAATAAATACTAAATAATATAATATAATCGTCAGTAATAGCATAGTAAGATTATGTCAGTAACATCTAAATATTTACTTTATCATTACTGTTAACCATCTTAATAGTACTCATCTCTGAAGATGGCTGTGTTATATATTAGTGTTTATTTCCTCATACATTTAAATATATAAAATTTGAGCTATCAAAACAGATATGAAAATTTAGGCTGTTCATGTTTCTAGCTTATTAGATGAGTAAAGATTAGTCACAAAATGTCTGTATAGTGAGGGGAAGTGGTCTGTTTTAGTATGTTAGCGTATAGTATAGTTCTGGTATGTTGAAGACTGCTATGTTTTAGCACTATAAGCCCCGAGTAAAAATAAATTATTTTGTTATTATTTTAATATTATGTTTATCTCTTCACATAATTTTAATATACATACATTTCAGAGACAATATGAGAAATGCGTTGATAAAAACGAAACAATTTTAAAATAACTTAATTTATTATATCTTTTTTTTAAAATAACTTAGTTGTTCCTCAAATATTCACCTTTTAACAAAATATTTAAAAATGGATAGAAAATATTTCTTAAATTTCCAGAGAATTATAGCGGGCGTAATAGAAAATTGTTTCGAAATATTTATTATCATTTAAATTTCAGAATAGTATAAAGAAGTAATAATACGTAAACATCCAGAAAACTATGATCGTCTGTAAATGTGAGATATAAATTTATTTTCGGCAACATTTTACATAACGAAATTAATGTGTCTTTTTATAAAGAAAAAAGATATTTTTTTATGAAAATACCGATTTATTAAATTATGCTTAGATATTTTAAGTAAATTAGAAATTAGTTGATTAAAGATAAAAATGTTTTGTTCTTTTTTTTATCCATTTCCATCTATCTATCTTTATAATTTTCTTCTATATTTCTCTTTTTTAAAAAATATCTAAGGAATTCTTAATTCTATGTTGTCATTTATATTTGTAGACAGGAGCATTAGAAGGTCAATATTTTGCTAAAACGGGTCATCTTATTCCATTAAGTGAGCAAATGTTAATGGATTGCATTTTGGGAAGTAAGGGTTGTGACGAAGGGTACTCAGTGAACAACGCCTATGAGTGGATAATGAAAAATGGAGGCATAAATTACGAATCTGTTTATCCCTATGAAAATCAGGTGAATATAATTATTACAATAAAATTTTCTTTAATAAATCTATATATTTTATATATGCTTTTAGTAAATGATGTATATGAGGGGTGAGTTGAAAATATAAAAAGCAACTTGAAAAATATATTTTAAAATTAATAAGGTTATGTAATTTCCTCTCGATTTGGATATTTTGTTGAGATAGTTGAATATTATCTTGGTTTGTTTATAATTTCCATTTAGTTTTCAATTAACTTTATTAGGTTTACTATATACATTGGAGATTATTTACAAGTTTTATTGAAATAAGAGAGATTTCAAGTAGAAAAATAGTAAAATAGATATTCATATAATTGGGTAATAATCAACATATCTTATGCATATTAATTAGTATATTCAATAGTCACATCACTAGATTGTTGTTAATGAGATCAGATTCAATGTACCTGCAAAAATATCAGCTGGTAAATGGATTTGATCTTTGGTTTTAATGATATTTAATTTTTTTTAAAAAGAAATGATTTAGTATTGTGAGGTATGGGATTAAAGCTTAGATAGCATCTTACAAACCAGAGTATGAAAAGAATGAATATAGTAATTATTCTATTGGACAAAAGATGACTGTATATTTTTATGAGATTGTTGATAATTAGTAAGTTTCAATGAGTAAGTAGTGACAAGAGTAGGACAATCTACAAAAAAGGGTTTTAATATTTCTTCATTTCTGTGATAGAAAGAACATAATGGCTCTATATTTGTGAAATGTCACTTGTAAGAGAGAAAATAATTATTAAACCACTAAACATCACATGATTACTATCTCATACTAGCACATAATTGTTATTAAACAAAGCAAAACTCCCCATACAGTAGTGCCATCTTGTGCCAACAAGAGCAACAAGATGGCACTACTGTATAGGGAGTTTTTCTTTGTTTAAAATAATTATTACACAGGGATTTCACATTTATTTTAATTAAGAAGCCCAAACATTTGCATTTCAGGTACTCATATCTGGACTTTTTTATAATGTGTTCTTTAATACATAACAAGAAATATTGACTATTATTTGATGTAATAATATTGACTATTATTTGATATACTATTATTATTTTAATTTCATATGTTTGCCAATAGTTAATTTTATTTGAAATAAATTATGTGAGAGAGAAGTTTGTTTACATATAAGAATTATTGTGTTTTTTCATAAAATTATTGTTAATAGATGGTGAAGTAACAGTAGCATTAACAGGAAATACATTCTTAATACTTGTGAAGAAACTAATTAGTTTAATCATTTCATTAATGACTCTTTGAAGATAAAAGATAGAAATGCCATGTAATGAGAGATCATTGAATTTAATATGTTTTTGCATATTTCCTATGCTTAGAGCTACTGATTTTTTTATTCCAGATTATTTTGGTGATAAGAGAGTATATTTTTTGAATGAAGAAGTAAACTTAATAATCAGTAAGAAATAATTAATTGTAGGAAATATTAAAATGTTGATTGGTGATATCTCAGCATATATGGAAAGGTATGCTTTGAATAATGCATTGATGGCGCATTATATTGAAACAATGAGCTGATTTTGAATAGCAGTTTTCATTGCATTATATGAGAGATGCATTGGAAACCTAAAACTTTTTGAGGAGTTAGGGAAAAATTGAAAGGAATGATCTTAACTGTAAGAATATTTCAAGTAGAAGATTTGTTTTTTATTAAAGTGTATTGAAAAATTGTTAGTATAGTTGTTAAGTACAGTGTCAAGTAAGATAAGGAGTATTTTGAAGAGAAAAAAATAAGTAAATCATCCATATAAGAGATGTGATTAATGGTTTGGTTAAATTATGGAAATATGTATTCCTGGAATTTTGCTTTCTATTTTCAAAAGAAGGATGTTGGTGTAAGTTATGAATGGAAGAGGGTTAACAAAAGAACCTTGAGGAATAGAATTATGTGGATGAAATCCAGGAAGCATTGTGATGTAAACTTCTCTATTTATAAGTAGATTTGCCAGTGTGGAGAGGTGTGGTATTGGATTATATTATTGAAGTAGTTGGAGTAGTTTAGTTACAGGAAATGAGTCAAATTCAGATTTTATATCCAATTTCACTGCAATGAGTTCTGTTTTTCTATGTTGAATAATGAAATCTACTATTACTTTAAACAGAAAAGATGCTGATGAAGTAGCTGAAACTTTTTTGAAAACTGAAATTTTGATAATGAAGAAAGAAGGAGTGGTTGTATTTTATCTTTAATAAGAGATTCAATTATTTTAATAAGAAATGGAGTCATAAATATGGATCTAATATTGTCCAATGTGGGAAAACAAATACTTTTTTAATGAAGGAAATCATAGAATGAGAATAAATTTCTGGAGTCAAATTAATTTGTTTGGACAAATAATTAATTAAATTGTGAATTATTGAAATTGTGAAGTGGTTGTGATGGTTGAGCAGGAATTGGGGTATTGCATGAGTATTATAAGGAATGCCATTTAACTTGAGGACAATATCAGATTTAGTAATTCCATGATGTCCAATATAATGTCCAAATAAAAAAAATGCAAGTTTGGGTTTAAAGGGATAGTATATAAGGGGAAACTTGATTTCTCCAGTTATCATATCTGAGTCTTTCAATAATGGTTGATATTGTTGTTTTTGGTTTATAACTAAGTGCCTATTGCATACAATCTTTTGACCAATTATGAAGATTTACTATATATATATATATATTGTAACCTTCCCCCGCTCCATAGTAATAACAACATGCCAACATGCTAAGAATATACTAACTATTCCGGAATTTCTTTACTTATTTATTTCCGGTCAATAATAATTAACATTAATAATAATTCCGGGTTATCTAACTCAGTCTATCAAATATATTATTATAATTAAATAAAATAATCACTAGCTCAGAACTTTATAAACACAGTTATGTCTGTGAAATGAATCAACATAAACATCTTTTATTATTCCCATGAGACCTGGAGCAATGACAAAGGAACAAGCCGAGAGATCATTGAGATACTATCCCAATGGCATAAGAACACTATCCTAAATAATTGACTAATAGCATTCCTACGACTTTTAAAACTTTTATCATATCTTAATATTTTTAAAACAAATTCTAGCTCACATAAATAAATTAATTAAATAAAATAGAGTTAAATTAATCAAATCATATCAAATCAAATAGATAAATCAATAAGTAAATAAATAACTAAATCTCAGGTTCATAAATTGTAATTAAAACTGATTTCATATTGCCATAGTAAACTATGATAAGGGAATTTTATGTCATAGTTCACTACGTAACGAATAACTAATTAATAAGAACAATGACAATAATAAAATAATATAATCTTCTTTTCTTTCTAGATGTATTAAATATTTTCGTGGTAACATTTATTAATCTGATAATCAAAAGTTATGTGGTAACGTTCGCATATATTTTACTTAAATATTGTGGCAATTAACCCATGACCAATACCTGTTCTACTTATACTTCTTTCATTTTATTATGTAAATAAAACAAAATAAATTATTAAAATTTCTAATATTTATTATCCTGTGCAAAATCATAAACATGTTTAATTATAAACGTGCGTTGTGATTTCATGCATTTCATGTGTAGGAAAAACAACAACCAAGACACAAAGCTTACTAATAAAATTTTATAACATTTTATTAACATTATAACAAATAACACTTTGTACATTATTTACAGCGGATATCCCTATTTACTTATCACAAACTTTTATTTATACCCGTTGATGTCTTAACATTATTATTATCGAATTTTATTTTACCCTTTTACCATTAATAATTACAAAAGTATTTTACAATATTATTATTATTGGATACATGTTTTGAGCTTAGCTGAATACACAAAATTTCTATCCATTAAACTTTTCTATTTGACATTATGTCCTTATAATTTCAAAATTATATTTCTATAAGATCTTTACTGTTATGTAAAATTATACAAAAATTACAAAATTATACTTATTCTTGTTAGTATGGAATCCTACAGAATTTAATCCTTATGATATTTTCATGTTCCTTTTATTATCAATCATAATATAATTACTGATAAAATTTTGATCCCATCCTTAACTTTATATAGCAATTAACATTATCCACACACTATGTAAAAATACACATTTTTTTGTTATATATTTCTTTAACTCATTTTCCAAATAAACATGCAATCTCTTTTACTAAATCTCACGTACAATATTTTAAAATCTTATTATTGTTTTAAAACTTAATTCTAAGTTTTTTTTTTTTTTTCCTTTAAAATTATATCAGTTTAGCAATTGGCTTTAAAATTATATCATATGATTCTTCATCTTTTATAATACTTATACTTTCACTTTGGACTTATACAATTCTACTTTACTCTAGTAAATAACTATTCTTACATAACTACTATCTAACTTACTTTCTATCTTATGTATCATTTCTATAAAATTATCTCCCTGACGATGTATTTTCATGAAATCAAGATAGCGAAGATATAGATGCGTTGGATCAAAATAAACAAGATATTATCCTTTATAAAACTTTGACAATCATGGCACAGTGAATTTAAGGACGCCATAGAGGAGTGACTTTTATCTGTCTATCTGCCTCTAGTATTGGAAGGATGCTAAAGCTATTTCTTCAGCTTCATCACATCAGAAAGTTTCAAAGATATGTAAAAAACACTGTCCAGAATATATGTGCTCAGTTGTAGGGCGAAGTTATCTACACTGAAGTCACACAAATAATTATGATCCACATATTTCATTCCTTATAGTTTAATAAAACATCCTCTTGGTTTCCTTTGACATCAGTACTCCCAAGTCACTATCTGATTGATTTCTTCAGATTCATCTCTTCATTACATCGACAAATTCTCTGTCTACTTTGCTAATAATAATAAAATTCATTTTTATTTAACTATACAGCTATTCTTAAGAAAATTCTTTACTATACTTCTCGTATATTTCTATCTCTACTGTTATAAACTATTTGAATATTTTCAATATAAAACTCAAAAGAATCACATAATTAATATGCTACTTATTATTAATCATTTTTAGATTATTTATTGCATGCACATTTTAAAATTTTACTACTCTCTTAAATATATGTTTGATGTTGGATAAATGTGTACTTATAACTTTTAACATCTTTCATACTTCATTCATTAATAGATGACCTATAAAAAAAAATATATTACATATTACCAATAATATTAAAATTACCAACGATCTCTATCCTCTGGATCGTATTTGTAAACTTCTCCATTCCAGGACTTCTAGTAGGTATTTAAAATTTTCCATACACACATTTTTATTTATACTAATATTTCTCTCATTCCATTAGCTCGTATATTTAAATATAATTATTATAAAATTTATGTTTATATGTTTCCCTAAGCTAATTCAAATTTTATACTTTAAATACAATAAAAAAAAATAATTAAAACTATATTTACGATACAGCTTTGTTGGACTCGCTTGGAAAATCGTTCATTGCAAAGCTAAAACAAAAAATTATATTTTATTTTCTTCAGTCACTTAATGTTCTAATTTAAACTTTTAATTCTGTTTATTAATTCTTCTTGGACGATGATCCTTAATTTTCTTCATCTTTTTCCACTTATTCTTGAGATCTCCTTTACATAGTCTGCTAGCTTTTTCCCCCGCGCGCTTGGTTTTCCCTCGATGCATCTTGTACTTTATTTTAAAAATTCAATAAATTTTTCTTTATTTCCATGGATCCATTTTCCTCATTTTAGTGATTAATTATATCTGTTTAAAATAATATTCTTTCCATTTAATATCTTTTCCTTTTTTCTATGATAAGATAAAAATCCAAGTTCCTCTTAGTAAATTCATATAGCACTTTATGCAGGACTATGCCTTTTCTTCTATTTTAAATTTTTAAAACTATATTTTTTTTTAAATAATGTTTCCTTTAATATAACATATTTTTCTTTATCACTATTTTACTATATACTCGAGAAACATATTATAATTTTTCCATTGAGAAATATGACTTAGTTTTAAATACTTATAAAACAAATGTTCGTCATAAGATTCTCTCGATAGCAAATAGTTGCTTTCTTATATTTTCACACAGCTTTTCCTTTGTATTTTTCCTAGTTATAGGATTTAATTTCTGGTTGAGCACAAATAATACAAAACTTATACAATTTTCACTCATTTTTCTTTCAATAATTATTTCAATTATTATTCTTGGTATTTCCATTTTATTGTAGGCTGAATGGTCAAATTTGATCAAATCCACTGGTAAGATCACGTAGAAATTAGCAAATCATCTTTCTGGATACAAAATTATATTATCTGTTCAAGACTAACTTTAGAATAATTATTAATTTATAAATTTATATTACTTTTTTCAGCTTCGATGTTACAAGCAATTCAAAAAGGTTACCTTCCTCTTCAACTTTCACATTCCATCTCCCGCTTCTGTCTATCTTAGATTTTTTTCTTGCCAATTTAAATCTGTTGATTGGTCAATATTTGTTTTTAGCGCGAACAATATTAGTCATTCTATTTTGGATGATAAATTGTACTTTTTAAATAAATATTTATGACGTAATGTCTGGAATATTACTTTAACTTAATATTATTAAATTTAATCATAGTTTGATAAAATTATTATTTGATCTTTAAAATAATTATTAAGACAATCTATAATATTTTAAACTTTAATTTTTATGATAGATGACAATTATATCTAGTTTTAAATTCACAAACTTTATTATTATTTACCAAGTGTGTGTGTGCGTGAAAGCATGTAATATACGATCACGTGTCTATTCACTCTACAAAAATAATCTTTTATTTATGTCTCGGTTTAAATTACCAAAACTAATGTATTTTCTAATTTTTGAAAAATAAATTGAAACTTATAGGACTAAATATAATTCTCACCATCCCGAAGTTTATTAATAAAAATATACCCTATTAATTTTGACTAATTATAATATTATCTTTCATTTATTTAAACTATTAATTCTGAAAATATTATATTCTAATCATTACTATAATTTTAACTGTCTATAGCTGTGTTATTTTGTATGGCCAGCTTTCACAACCATAAGCAATGATATTAAAACTTTATTTAACTGTTTACTTTTTAAAATACTTTATTATACTGTTATCTGTTAGGTATTTTAGCTTAAAATTGTATTACAAATCTATTATTACTTTTATATCACTTAAATATAACTTAAAATTTAAAATTTTTTTCATAATTGACCTTTCTACCCTACCTATGATCTACAGACAAGGGCACAATATATATATATATTGACTTTTTAATAGTTAGATAATTAGCCAAGATTTGTTGTGTATGATTGTATTTTTGTTTGAAAGTTGTGATTAAAGAATAGAGGTTTCTGAAGGGGAAATATTTTTAGTTGGAGGTGTATTGTATCCAATTGTTTTACAAAAATTTATAATAGATGTGATGATGTTTATAAATGCTTACCCACATTTTCTGCAGGGTTTAATTCCATAATGTTTATTTTTTAAAAAATAAATATAAATTTCTGAAAAGACAGCTTCAGGTGTCATGGATTTTAGAAGTAACCTAATAGTGTTGTTATGTCTGAATACTGATAGACTTTGCATGTTTAACTCAATTTTAATTGCCAGTGCTAGATAGTCTAAAAAGTTTACAGGTATTAATGTTGGATTGTTGAAACCATAAATGTCAGAAGAATAGAAGTGAAAATCTATTAGTGTGGAGTATTTTTTGGTGAGAAAGAAAAAGAGTTTGTTGAAAAGAATCCTTCTGCACTCACAAGTCTAGTATTAATCTGATTGAGGTATTTTTCCACAAAAGTTGAAATCATAACATTATAGGATAGGGATTAGTAGAAAGAAGCAAATTTAACTGCTTCATTAATCTCAATATTAATTTTGTTTTGTTGTGGGGTATACTGTGATTATGTTTATTGTAATGGCAGTATGATAGTGTATTATTATGCTCACATTGGAGTCAAGATATAAAATTTTAAATTGTTTAAATGGAGAGTTTGTGGTCTACAGTTTTTCCTATTCCAGCTGCAGCTATATTAGACTGTGATAACTTAAGAAATTCAAATTTATTAAGATAACTATATGGGTTAATTTTTGAATGTGATGAATATTTTGTTTCAGTGAAGAGAATTATATTTGAGTTGAAATGTGTCAATCAGTTGTGAGGGCAAATAAGTGTTGAGGTGAGTTAATGCCCCTTACTATGAGAGTTATCTGTTAGATTTTTTAAATTTCATACTGTATGATAAGCATTTAAATAGAGAAAAAATGAAACTAAACGTGAGGGCAAATAAGTGTTGAGGTGAGTTAATGCCCCTTACTATGAGAGTTATCTGTTAGATTTTTTAAATTTCATACTGTATGATAAGCATTTAAATAGAGAAAAAATGAAACTAAACGTGAATTTTATCAAATTGCTATTAAATTATCAATAAGTCAATACTTTTTTAGTAAAATTAATATTTAGTGAGATAAAGTAATCTATGTTTTTGTATTCACAGGATGGTTATGGTAAGATGAAATATACATGAATAAAAAATAAAAACAACCTAAAAATATAAATTAATTTAGATTCCAAAACAAAACTATAAGAATCAACATAGTAAAACTTTTTAAATTGACATCCGTTAAAATCAAGTACAAATATTTTTGCTTTTGCAAAATTAATTCTTTTGCAAAATTAATTATTGCCGAAAGTTTGAAATTCAAAATGTCAGAATTATCGTATTTAAAGATTTTAGCTTTTTGATAAAATAAAAATGGCAGAGAAGTTTGAATTAAACAAATATGGATAAAGATAGAGACTACATTTTTTTGCTGACGCCCAATTATTTCTTGATATGCAAAATTTATTTTAAATTTATGGGTTATAGTAAAATATATTATGAAATTAATTTATAAATGTTGTATTTAATCACGATTATACATATAAACACAAACGAGTATACATACGTTTTAATAATATATTTATTAGTAATATATAGATGCAAACATACACTCTATTTCTAATGTATGGAGAGATGCATATTGGGAGTAACAAGAAGAGATCGAAAACGCAATATATGGGTAAGAGAAGAAACAGATGTTACTGACCTCATTGAAAAAATTAAAAGACTGAAGTGGAGTTGGACTGGATATATTGCTAGAAGAAATGATAATAGATGGACAATTGAAATCTTAAACGGATCACAAGAGATTGTAAAAGACCCAGAAAGAGACGACATGGGAGATGGATGGATGAAATAAGAAAGTGTGCAGGAGTGATGTGGAGAAGAGAAGCTAAAGATTGGAGAAGATGGATTGAACTTGGAGAGACCTTCATCCTGCAGTGGATTGATAATGGTTGATGATGATGATGATGAAGGAAACTAAGACATACATCACGTCTTAATTAGCTTGTATTTACAAATGTAATATAACGAGCCTGCAAGTAGCTCTAAACAAGTTTTTCTGATAAATGGCACAAGCATTTAAAATCTCTATCTAACATTATTCTTATCCCCAAACTGGTGACAAGCTAATGACTATCATGAGGCACATTTAGACATTAGATCTAAAATACAAACTCAAGCCTAGCATTTATCAAATACTTAACTATTAAGTAGAAACTCTAAATTTTCAAATATCTATACGACTTCAAATCCACCTATCTAACTTAAATAGCCATATGGGACTGAACTAAATTCAGATACACATCTTATATTAATAGCCTTAGCAATATAACATCTCCAAAATCTTGAAAGCCAAACTATAACAGTAAGAGAATACAAGTCATACATCACATGACTTAATTAGCTTTTATTTACAAATGTAATATAATGAGCAAGCTCTAAACAAGCTTTAATGTTATATTACATTTGTAAATTCCAGCTAATTAAGTCATGTGATGTATGACTTGGTTTCTTTACTATTATAGTCTGGCTTTTAAGACTTTGGCAATGTTATATTGCTAAGACTATTAATATATTGTTTATCTAAATTTAGTTCACTCCCATATGGCTATTTAAGTTAGATTTCAGGATTTGAAGACACATAGATGTCTGAAATTTTTAGATCAATAGTTAATTATTCAATAAATGCTTGGCTTGAGTTTGTATTTTAGATCTAGTGTCTGAATGTCCTAGTGCCTCAATGACAAGAGCCATTAGCTTAAGTGATAATTGTAGATAGAGATTTTAAATGCTTTCCCTTGCAACATTTATAATAGCACACTCCTTGTATTACTCAATCTCTAATGTATTTACAATATTTACAGATTTTAAATAATGAAGGCTCTACTGTGCCTGCTACTGTCTTATGGAGTATAGCTACTAGTTCTAATGTGAACTGTTGAAGAAGAGACTGTATATACCCTTATAGATTTCTCTAACCACTTCCAGCCCTATTTGACAGCCTGTCTTGTGAGTAGATATAATGACTCTTCCAGTTGTATTTACAGCTTGTCTCAAGTTGGCTTTGATACTGGCAGCTTACTGCCCTAAAACATGAACATGTCTTAATGTGTTAACCATTAGTTTAAATAGCTATAGTCTGGAGAATGATCACAGCTGTTCAGGTAAGAAGGAGTTTCCTTCGACTGTATGGGAAACTAGGGCACTGTTATTCAGCTTTAACCATTGTTCTCTGAAGAATATTATCTTTCACTTTTAAAATCATTATCTGGTGAACATATACTGTCTTTCAGAGTTGACAGTCATTCTCTCCCTTACCTTCAAAAAGGCTGGCTATTTATTGCCAGATCTCAACCTTAATCAAAACATTCAGTGAGCATCATTGCCTATTAGCCTGTTTTTGCCATTGGTTGGGCAATTACTTTTATAAATATGCATTAATTAGCAGCAATGAATGCTCAATCTCAAGTCACAATAAGAAAAACAATCTGGACTAATCCGTTATTTGAAAGCGATTTGAGATATGACATTCCTCACTTTGACTAAAATTAGTCATGGAGATGTGTTGGAAGATGTCTTCTTTGCTTTGTTGCTTCTTATGGCTTAGTGATGTTCTCAGTAGGTTCACTGTGATCATCATTTGGAGTTTATAGACCTGAAGGTCCAGTACAGCTTATTGATGATTTATCCTTGTGGATTGCAACTGTTTCATCGAATGCATTTTTGATGATGGATGGTTTTGAAGCTATAGATTCAAAAAGCTGATTGATGCCACATCACTGTTTTCTTGCCACTTATTTTCATCTGATGAGGCTTTGCTGAGAGCTTGTTGTAGAAATGTAGGTTTATTTAATCTAAGTTGATTTTTGTGATGGTGTTGTTGCCTGTCAGCAATTGAAGCCTTTTAAGCCTAATCACCACTATTGAAACCCATTTGGTGATGGCCTTGAACATGCAGCATAGAAAATGAGTACCTAATAGTTTTTGTGCATTATTTTAAGATTCAAATCCAGATTGTTAATTACTTCTGGTAAATCTTAAAACTACTTATAGTTGTGAGCTAGTTCACTTTTGTGACTGCAAACCCAAAAAACAACCAGTAAAGACCTAGTAAATTGCTATATTCACCTGATGCAGCAACCAGTCTGTCCCAAGACTGTTATTTGATTGCCCTGGTAACCAGTTATTGATTTTCTGCTAGGATGCCACTGAAATTTATTACTTTTATTAATGATAGACCAGATCTTGTTTGACACTGTCAATACTGCAGACCCTGTGCCCAGTTCCATTGTGACTAGTATATCATTAATACAAATTCTGTGTTTGAAAACAGAGTCACTATTTTTTGGTATTTATGTGGGAAATTTGGTTTATTTTTAAATTGCCTTTTTTGCTTTTTGGAATGGATTCACTCATTCTGTCATTAGCTACTAGTTTTAAAACATGCAGTTCTTGTGTGACCAACATCTTATAATCAGTACACATGATACAGCAGTGTGGACATTCTGTGTGTTCACACATAAGTTTATTATATCTGTAACAATGCTTTTCACTCATTTTTGTTGATTAATTTGAGCTTTCAACTGAATGCTTGGCTGGCCCAGTGTTCTGCTCAATACTTGAATATTATAATTTATTTTTACTTGGCTATCAGTTGATTCTATTGGTGCTATTTCAAAAGCCAATTCAAAAATTTATTCCTCAGATAATATGATCTTGAATTGTTTTGTTAAGGAAGTCTTTAAATTTGCATTTTAATGCTAATGAACAAATTCTAACTGCAAAATCTCTAGCATTTTCTCCTTCCCCTTGGACACAAATATTAAAATAATTTCTCTGCATTATTGTTAGAGGTTTAGGAGTAAAACGTTGATTAGTAGAGATAATGCCTTGTCAAAATCTAGATCAGCAACTATCTCTGACATTGTAATTTACGTACTTTGTAAGTCTGGGATCTGATTATTGATATAAGCATGGCTAATTTCAACTTAAGACTTTTGATTTGATTAACCTGTAAATAAACGATTTTTCATCTTTATACCTTGGATAATTCTCTAGTAGGCGAGATTAAATCTTTCTATTGAAACTAATATTAGCCACTCTTTTGTTTTTCTTTTTTATCATGAAAGAGAAAAAAAATATTTTACTTTATGTGAGTCACTGCTCAGAATGATCTTTTAATGCTTATTTGGTGGGTTACTCTTTGTATAACCATCAATTTCCAATAAATACAAAATCTATCAAGCCCACTGGGGGGAGGGGGTATACATGTTACTAGAGTAATCACTCGATTGATTTTACGAAATTTTATCAGCATATCAAGAATGTTTGTGATCAATTGTTCTGAATTATGACAAAATCTAATGACCCATGAAGGCAATATTTTGTTATTTAAATCTTATTTCCCAGCCATGGGAAGAAAAAATTTTTTCATTTTGTCAAACTATGCCAAATCTGTTGTGTTTATTTGAAAACACAAACAAATATACATACATTTTAATTATATATTAGTAATTTATAGATACATATAACAGCACAGTATTTAAAAGTACAGTAAATAATATCCAGGTATTGAGAGAAGTTATAGAAAAGACAAATGAATATGAGTTGCCATTATGCTTTGGATTTGTACATTATGAAAAGGCATTGGATTCTATAAACATTTCTTCAGTGATTAAAGCATTGGATCATCAAAGTATTGATCCAGGATATTGTCATATTTTAAAGAATATTTATAAAAATATAACAGCAACAATTAGATTACCTAATGATACTAGAAAATTCAACATTGATAAAGGTGTAAGATAGGATAACTCCATATCTCCAAAACATTTACAGCAGTGCTGCAAGAAATATTTTGTGGATTAAAATGGGAAGTTAATGGAGTAAAAGTAAATGGAGATTATTTAAGTCATTTAGATTTTGCAGATGATGTAATTGTTTTTGCAAATAATGCTTTAGAGTTGCAGGAAATGTTGCAGGAGTTATCAGATGAAAGTAGGACTAAAGATAAATGTTAAAAAGACTAAAATAATGTTTAATGGATATTCTCAAAATATAAAAATAAAGATCGATTATGATGAGTTAGAAGTTAACAACTACAAATACCTTGGTCAGATTATTAATACACATGGAAACATAATGGATGAAATTAATCATAGAATTGGTAGAAATAACTTGTTACTAAAAGGAAATATGCTTATGTGTTGTTTGAAAATAAAGTTTTTAATAAATGTTTTACCAGTTCTTACTTATGGATCTAAGACTTGGACACTTAATAGAAGAGCAATACAGAGGCATCAGACTACTCAAAGAAGTATGGAAAGATGCATGTTAGGAGTAACAAGAAGAGATTGAAACCGCAATATATGGGTAAAAGAATAAACAGGTGTTACTGACCTCATTGGAAAATTAAAAGACTGGTGGAGTTGTGCTGGACATATTGCTAAAAGAGATGATAATAGATGGACAATTGAAATCTTAAACTGGATTCCAAGAGATTGTAAAATACCCAAAAAGAGTTAACATAGAAGATGGATGGATGAAGTAAAAAAGTGTGTAGGTGTGATGTGGAGAAAAGAAGCTGAAGATCAGAGAAGTTAGATTGAACTTGGAGAGACCTTCATCCTGCAGTGGATTGCTAATGGTTTATGGTGATGATGATGGATGTATAGATACAAACATACACTCATATTACAACAGTTACAGATTTAAGTAATGGTGGCTATACTCTGCCTGTCTAGTGAGGTATAACTACTAGTTGTAATGTGAACTGTTGAAGAAGGGAATACATGCATGTAGTTCTAGTTATACTTGACAGCCTGTCTTATGAATATGTATGATCACTCTTCCAGCTGCATTTACAGCTTGCCTCATGTCAGCTTTCATTCTGGTAGCTTCTGATCATGAAATGTTGACTTGCTGTGTTAACCATTAGTTTAACTAGCTATAGTCTGGAGAATGATCATTGTTGTTCTGCTTAGAAAAAGTTTCCTTTGATTTTATAGGAGAACTAGGCTACTGTTATTCAGGTTTAACAATTGTTTTCTGAAAGAACACACACAACCATTCAGATTTTTCAGTTGTTCTTTCCCTTACCTTCAAAAAGGCTTACTATTTATTACGAGCTACTCAACCTTAATGGATACATTCAGATTCAATGAGAATTCATTGCCTATTGATCTGTTCTTGTCATTGGCTATGCATTATTTCTTTATATATACATTGCTAGCAGCAATGAATGCTCAATCCGATCGCGATAAGAAAAAAAATCTGAACTATTATTTGAAGTTGTGGTGAGATATGATAATAAAGTTAATTGATGTCATCATTTAAAATATTAAATTGCAATAGACATCGAAGTATAAATATTAATGTTTTGTTAAAGTCGTTGTTGAAAAATGTCTTTACTATATTAACAAATATTTAAAAAATGAGACTGTTACACATTACAAAAAATTCACGTTCAATATGTATAATGAATTGCTTATATTCTATATATCTCATTCATAAACATTATATATATATATATATATGTTAAAACGAAGATTTTCACGGGTTAAATATATAAAATACATATTGTGGGTTCATCCGTGTTAAAAACTTTTAATATTAATATACTGACGTTTCGACTTGGTCACACAAGCCATCCACAGAGTTATAAAAGGTAGAAAGACGGTTGTAGAGGCGCTACAATCACTGATTTGAATAAAATGTTAAAATTCCACCAATAGCAAAAAATGTTAAATTTAGGAATGTTTTTTTAAAAAATCTTTCCAAATAGGAGGAAGTTTACATGTATCATCTCGCTTATTGATACAATCTGGCCTTTTAAGTATCTCAATGGCTTCTCTAATTTTGCATTGGTAGAGATTATCACATCTGGATATGATCCTGGTACTAGAAAAATCAATTTTATGACCTGAATCTATAGTATGGAGTGAGAGTGCTGATGATGATGAGTGTTGTTTAACTGCATTAGCATGCTCATCTCTCCTAACACTGATGCGATGATTACTCATACCTATGTAAGAAGCTTTACAATTTTTACATGAGATTTGATAGACACCATGAGATTCAAGAGGGATTGAATCCTTAGGCTTGGTTATTATATTGCTGATCTTTTGATGAGCAGAAAATGCTGTATCTATATTATAGCATTTTAATATATGTCCGATACTGTCTGTAGTTCCTTTTACATATGGAACACAAATCCTAATAGCTGATTTATCATCTTTTTGTTTCCTATTTTGTCTATTTTGGGCTTGAAATAAGGCTTTTTTTATAAATTTGTAATTATAACTATTTGCTAATAAAACACTATTAATATGATTTATTTCTTCTTTCAGATGTGTCTCATCTGAAAGGTTAATTGCTCTATTTAAAAGAGTTTTGGCTACAGAAACTATCTGAGTTGGGTGATGATGAGAATGGAAATGCAAATATCTGTCTGTGTGTGTATCCTTTCTGTAAATAGAAAAAGATAAACTATTTGGTGTTCTGGTGACTAGAACATCAAGAAAAGGGAGTTTTCCATCAGACTCTGTCTCCATTGTAAATTTAATATGAGGATGCATATTATTTAAATGTAAGAAAAAATTATCTAATTTATTTTTTCCATGTTGCCATATGACAAAAGTGTCATCTATGTATCTGAGCCAAATGAGAGGTTTTAAAGATGATGATTCTAAAGCACGAGTTTCTATATATTCCATGAATAAATCAGCTATTACTCCTGAGATAGGTGAGCCCATAGGAGTACCAAAAACTTGTCTGTAATGCTGTCCATTGTATACAAAATATGTATTTAAGAGACAATGTTTAATTAAAGCAATAATATGATCTGGTAAATTGCAACATTGTGAGATTATATTTAAAGCTTCATCAATTGGAATGTTTGTAAATATAATCTCACAATGTTGCAATTTACCAGACCATATTATTGCTTTAATTAAACATTGTCTCTTAAATACATATTTTGTATACAATGGACAGCATTACAGACAAGTTTTTGGTACTCCTATGGGCTCACCTATCTCAGGAGTAATAGCTGATTTATTCATGGAATATATAGAAACTCGTGTTTTAGAATCATCATCTTTAAGACCTCTCATTTGGCTCAGATACATAGATGACACTTTTGTCATATGGCAACATGGAAAAAATAAATTAGATAATTTTTTCTTACATTTAAATAATATGCATCCTCATATTAAATTTACAATGGAGACAGAGTCTGATGGAAAACTCCCTTTTCTTGATGTTCTAGTCACCAGAACACCAAATAGTTTATCTTTTTCTATTTACAGAAAGGATACACACACAGACAGATATTTGCATTTCCATTCTCATCATCACCCAACTCAGATAGTTTCTGTAGCCAAAACTCTTTTAAATAGAGCAATTAACCTTTCAGATGAGACACATCTGAAAGAAGAAATAAATCATATTAATAGTGTTTTATTAGCAAATAGTTATAATTACAAATTTATAAAAAAAAAGCCTTATTTCAAGCCCAAAATAGACAAAATAGGAAACAAAAAGATGATAAATCAGCTATTAGGATTTGTGTTCCATATGTAAAAGGAACTACAGACAGTATCGGATGTATATTAAAACGCTATAATATAGATACAGCATTTTCTGCTCATCAAAAGATCAGCAATATAATAACCAAGCCTAAGGATTCAATCCCTCTTGAATCTCATGGTGTCTATCAAATCTCATGTAAAAATTGTAAAGCTTCTTACATAGGTATGAGTAATCGCATCAGTGTTAGGAGAGATGAGCATGCTAATGCAGTTAAACAACACTCATCATCATCAGCACTCTCACTCCATACTATAGATTCAGGTCATAAAATTGATTTTTCTAGTACCAGGATCATATCCAGATGTGATAATCTCTACCAATGCAAAATTAGAGAAGCCATTGAGATACTTAAAAGGCCAGATTGTATCAATAAGCGAGATGATACATGTAAACTTCCTCCTATTTGGAAAGATTTTTTTTAAAAAACATTCCTAAATTTAACATTTTTTGCTATTGGTGGAATTTTAACATTTTATTCAAATCAGTGATTGTAGCGCCTCTACAACCGTCTTTCTACCTTTTATAACTCTGTGGATGGCTTGTGTGACCAAGTCAAAACGTCAGTATATTAATATTAAAAGTTTTTAACAAGGATGAACCCGCAAAATATGTATTTTATATATATATATATATTATTTCCCTGTATATCTGATAATAAAATCTCTGAAATTTTATTTATAAAGATTTTATTCCTATGTTTTGATCTCCTACATGTATTTCATGTACACTGACAGTTTACAGAAACTTTGAAAAAAAGTAATGAATTATAGATATACATCGTTTCTAGTCATTATAGATCCACTGCGTAATGAAGGTCTCTCCAGATTTAATCTAGTAACTTTGATCCCTATATTCTCTTTTTCATCACTTATTAACAAACTTCCTTATTTTTATCTATTCATCTCATATGTTATCTCTTTTACTCTTTTACAATGTTTTAGTATCGAATTTAAACTATGAATTGTCCATTTATAATCATCTTTTTAGTAATATGTCATGTCCATCTCTATTTTAGTCACTTAAGTCTTTCAATGATGCCTGTGATATTTTTCTAACAAACAGGTATATCTCTTTAGATAGCTTTTTGTTATTGTCAACATACTGCTCTTTTTATAATGTTAAGTTGTTTAAAGTCTTTGTAATGCTTTTCTATTAGTTCAGATCTATAATTAAAACTGGTAAAACAAATCTATTAAAATCCAATCTTTTACAAATATATAAACATATTTTCTTTTAATATTGTCATTTTTAACAAAAACGTCCATCAAAATCATAATTCTAAGATAAAATTTGTCCATTATATTTTCTTTTAAAGTAATAATCCTACCACATTCACTGAACATTATTTAAATCTTGTGAGCTTTTATTCTAGGTCCCATATTCTTATTTTCAGGACATTTTCTGGAGATCTGAGTGATTTTTGCAAAACCAACCGTGTTATCTGAAAAATCTAGATGATTTAAATAATCTTCATTTACTCTTATACTCTTGCTTACCATTTTAATCCACCAAATACTTCTTGCAAAACTGTTGTAACACATTTTGGTGATATGGAGACACCTTTTCATATAACCTCAAGGTTAATCTTCCTAGTATCATTATGTAATATAATCATAGCTGTTGCATTTTGATAAATATTGTTTGGAATACGAAAATATCTCGGGTCTTATACAATCAAATGTTTTTGGTAATCTACAACGCCAACCCATAATGGTAATTCATATCCATTGTATATCTTATCTTGATACTTGGATATGATCATCTTGCTCCCACTATTTTTAAATCCAGCTTGTTCTTTCTTTTCTGTAAATAAGTTGTAATTATGATAAAGACTTTCTATGTATCTGATAGACAATTTGTAAATCGTTAACTTCTAATATATTTTTATCATCATTTTGTAAAGTATTAATACCAGTACTACATTTTTCCATTTATTATGTATATCTTTATCATTTAGTTATTTTGTATATAACTTTGCCAATAATTTTTTTTCTTCTCCTGTTTCTTTAAACATTTTAATAACAAATCCATACTTTCTTCGGAAATATTCCGTCTTCATAGATTTAATTTTAGGATTCGGTTCTTTGTTCAGTACTCTGGCCAATTAAAAATATATAATAACTGTAGAGAATACTTTACTTTGTTATGATTTATTACCATAGAATTCGTTGTTGAAATCCTCCACACATTTTATAATTCTATCCTCCTTTTTAGTAATAGTTCCATTATTTATTCTTATTACAGAAGTAAGCTTTATTGAGTATCATAATATTGTGTAACACTTTTGAGACTTATTTTTTCCTGTAACATTCCTAGCCAATTCATAATTATATTTTCATATAATTCTATTACTTCTTTTTAGAACAATTTAAAAAAACACTCTACATATTCGAGTATTCTTAATGGATCTATTTTTATATTTTTATTTTCTTTCTTTTCTCCATATATTGTCTTGTCTTAAAAAGAAATTTATTCATAAATTGTTGCTTTTTTGTAAGAGTTCTTTGTTGCAGTTTTAATAATATGTCAGTTATCTTCTTATTGATTTCATTATAATGTGAACCATCTTCAAAACCTGTTAATAGTTTAAAAATATTTGCAAGTTTTAATTGAAATTCATTTAAGTGTTTTTGAAGATTAGAAATACCAACTGTTAATACTGACAATCTAAGCTTTCTAAGTTTAGAGATTTGTAGAAAATAAATGTTTATAGGCAGAAATTCATCATCTACCGTCAATTACTTCAATTTCATAATAAAATGTTGGATATATGTGACGCCAGTTATAGTGAAGATACAATATAATAGCACTGTAAAAATTAGCAGTATGGAAATAGTTTTTTTAAATAATATTTATTGTTATTGTTGTTGCTATAAAAAGTGAAAAAATATTTTTTTATCATAACATTGTTAACTTTTCAGTCAATATTACGAACACTTCTTTATTTTATTTGTGAATAGAATAACCATTGTAGAACTAGGCATTGGGCTTTAATTGCACCTGTTAAAACTTATTTAGAAGTTATGTTTGATGAGGAAACCATTAAGCAATTTCTTATGAATCTTGGACCTGTAGCTGTTGCTATTTATACCAACACACATTTCCACAGATATGAATCAGGTAACTATTTATCTAACTTTTTAGCTACCTGTCTATTTTATCTATCTCTTTATCAATCTATCTGCTTACAATCATATTCGCAATAATACATTAAAAGCAGAACACTGAAATTAACAATAAAATGTTCATTATATCACCATGTAAATAAAGAAATAACAACTATCCAATTATATAGCATGAATATTATCTCTAATAGTTGATAATCACACTGCAAACTAACTGTAACTGTTATTTGTTTATTTATATATTGCATTAATATTAATATTTTCTGTATTTTGTTTATTTTACTTATTATCATTGTTGTTAAATCCTTTTTAACAACAACACACACCTTTTTTTTTCTTCAAATATGTATGACTTATAAAATATACTATTCTTTCCCACTAAATCCAATCAAAAAATATACACTCCCCTTTTTTCTTTCTGAAAACTTTATTTTTTCCATTACAATATTACAAAATACATATTTACAACTTTATAATTATCAATTAAAAAAATAAAATAAAAAATATAAAAATGCATTTATCCTTATCATTAAAAAGTCAATAACATTTCCCTTTCATTTATCTATATATCTTTTTTACATATACTACATTATATATACACTACACTTACTTACTTCTTTACTCCCTTACCTTTTTCCTTTTTCTTTACCTATACATCTTTTTTAAAAAAAAAACACAAATATTATTTCCTTTTTTTATGCCTCCTAAGTAATTACTTTAAAAACAATACCTTTACCTTCAAATTTACTCTTTACTTAAAATGCATCATTTACATAATTTTTTTTTCAGAACAGGTTTATTTCTTTTTATATATAACTTCTCCTTTACCATTCTCTCTCTATAATCTTATGTTTTCCAATTTTCTTATCTTAAAATCTATATCTCAAATTTCTTACTGTGTATGTCACCATTTGAAATTCTATCTACACTCTAATATGTTTATACTGATATTAAATATTGCAACTTGACTAAAATTGGTAAAATTATTAATTCAAAGAATTGTAAATAAACCTCACTAAACTGGTAAATATAATGTGTTCTGAAAGCAGACTAACAAATTGTCGATTATAATTTTGCCTTTATAATTAAAAAGAAATTGCCTTGACAACAAATTGAGATTGTTGTTTGTTATAGATATTGCTATTGCTTAAGTGCTTTCATGTATTTACATTCATAAACATATCTACCCTTGGGCATTATTAGCTTTGTTATCTAAATAATACATAGTTGGAGTGCAGTTTGAACATTGTAATTGCAGTTTGAGAGTTATAATTAACTAAAAAAAACTATTTGTTAATGTGTTTTCACAATAGATTATATTTATCAAGAGTATTATTTAAACTTTTTGAATTGATAATTTCACTTTTTGTAATCAAGTTGCAATTTTTAATGTCTATATAAAGTTGATAGACCACAGATAAATTTAAGATTTCAACCTTTATTGTTTAAAAAAGGTTGCCTTGATAACAAATTGAGATTATTAATTTTCATTGATATAATTTAAGTGTTCATGGTTTTATGGATTTATAAATATATAATATAAAAATCCATATAAGATTGTAATACTAGCCAAAAAAATTAAACACTATTAAAATTCTTTTCCAAACATGTTTTCGAGTGAAATTCAACTACATATATATATACCATACAAAATAGCCTTCCCATCATACACTTCGAAATTGAACTTCCTTTTATATCATAGGATGTCTTCATGATATTGGTCTCAGATTCAACATATTTTTTCATCAATTTTTTTTTTACTCTTCTTTTCAATTCACTTTTTCATAAAAGGTAACCTCTGGATTGTCAAATAATATTTTTGTGACCTGCATTCAGTTCATGCATATATAACGCTGAGTTATGATATCTATTTTTATACTCTTATGAACTATAGCTATTTCATTTAAGACTTATTTATTCTGACTATATAAATTTTATGACAACTGCAAGTTTAATGAAAGGGTTAAAGTCCATAAGAGTAGAATTAAAAATAAATATAATAACTCAGTTTTGTATATTCATGAACTGAATACAGGTCACAAAATATTATTTGACAATGACCTCTGCACTGTCAAATAATATTTTGTGACCTGTATTCAGTTCATGAATATACAAAACTGAGTTATTATATTTATGAAATGAGTGAATTGAAAAAAAGAGTAAAATAAACTGATGATAAAATATTTAAAATCTAATGTCATCAATCTCAAAAAAAACATCCTATGATGTGAAAGGAAGTGGAGTCTTGAAGTGAATAATGGGAATGTTATTTTGTGTGATATATGTATGTGGTACATTTAGTTGAATTTCACTTGAAAATGTCTACATGTTAATAGATGAAACCATGATTGGGGAAAAAATTTACTAAAATTTACTTTTTTTGGCTAGTATTATATATAATGTTATATGAATTTTTATTTTATTTATAATTACTAGTATAGCATTAGGCAGTAATTACTTATATATATTGTAATGATATTCTCAGTTCCAGGTTAATAGTCACATTTATAAAAATTTATTGACTTATCAAGAAAGTAAATATCATTGATTATTACTGTTACTATTACGAGTAATGTTGTTTGGAAGAGATATTTATATTTCTGGTGATAATACCTAATGAAGCAAGTATTAATATATTCACAATGTCCTCCAAATAGATTTACTAAATACATAGCATCTTAAAAAAATTATATATATATATCAATTTTTTTATCATGGTTGAATTTTGATTAAGAAAAAATTCACACAATTTAAAATCATTTGGAAAAATAACAGACAAGATAAAAATACATAACACTACCTATAATGAGAATAAAGTATTTAATAATACTTTAGCTGTAATAATAAATAGCTGGTCTAGACTAAACTTAATAACAGTTTAAAGTTTTAACATAATATTCAAATATATATGAGGGCATTCACAATTATTTATATAGTTAAATGTATTTAGAATTTAAAAATATCAGAAAATACTTTAAATAAATTTAATTGTAAGAATAATAATTGGATTTTTTTTTCATATGTCATAGCATCGGCTGGGAGGCGAACCCACAACCGTCTGCAACCAACTACTTGCTTGCAAGGTACCTGCGATGACCTCTCGGCTAACAACGCTTGACAATAATTGGATTTGTTATTAATTATAATACGAATTTTAAAAAAAGAAATTTCTTTGTAAAACAATGTATATATTTTAATCATTTAATTAATGTAATCTGATATTTTAATATTTCAAATAATATTCATCTAGTCTCTTAGATCACAAAATTTTGGTGTTCTCAACTTTTAAAATCTCAATATATTCCGAACTTCATACTGTTTCTAAATGACAATAGTAGAATATTGTTGTAAAAATCTATAAAAATGAAGGATTGTGGGTAAAAATTATGCTATCACTAATCATATGACAAGAACTTATGTGCTACAAATTATTTAGTTTTTATTAAATTGTATGCAGAAGGATCAAAGGATTTAATATCAGAATTAAACATCTTAACATCCAGCTTTAATTAAAATGGTGTCTGACTAAACATCCAGCTAAACATTTGCCTCTTAATGGAAAATGTTCCTCTACATGTTCTTGAATTGAGAAATTAAAAGTCAAACAATGTATATCTTTTCAATAATGTATTTAAAAGGGAATGAAGAACAATATTTGAATGTTCCTATGAAAATATTTAAATTGTTTCATTGAATGCTACCTTTATTTGACTTGCATATTTATTCATCACTATTCTGAAACAGAATCATTGTTTGGAATTATATTTGCTATAGCAACTTAAAGCATCAGATTAATATTATAAAATTAATGTGAACTGATAATGTTTGATATTATACTTATGAAAACTACACAAAGCTTTGGTTTTATTCTAAAACGAATACTATCAGTGAATTACAGATTATTTAATAATATAACCACAATTATGCAAAAGCTATGGATAATTATTATTAGAATGACTACAAATAAATGGATTTACATTTATTAATATTGTATCTTTATAAATATGCCTGTAAAATATCATTATGTATAAATGTCATTTTTTAAAGAGTTAACTAATTGTGATTATTGCATAAGAAATATAAACAAATAATTATAGGCTTGTCAAAATGTTGCTTGAAAATTGACTATTATAGGACTTACATTTTAAAACCTCAACCTTCATTATTATTTACTTCAAAAAAGGTTTAACTGTTATTAAATTTTATTAGGATATTCCAATATTGAAACATCAATGGATTAACAATTGTGAATACTGCACCTGGATTATTAATCTTGAATATTGTTAAAGAACTACAGATTATAATTTCAAGGATATATAATAAATTATTGAATTGTTTAATTTTAATATATTTAAAATTTTTATTATTATTTATAAAAACTACTCAAGGAAGGCAGCTGTGATAATGAAGATATAGGTAAATATGTTTATGATTGTGATATGGTATAAATGCATGTTATAATTTGTAATACCTTTGGAGATTGGTTCACTAGGTTAATAATTTTTAGCCAAAACAATATTTGATACTTTATGGGTTTTATTAATCTATTAATTTAATCTCATATTTGTTATATATAATGAAAAGTATTTAGAGTATATATTTAAATATTTATTAGGATTATCCACCTCATCTTACTTTGCCTAAAAGGTACTTATGCAATTCCATGAAGATTAGATAGTGTATCTGACAATTCCAGTGGTGACATTGATAGCTATCAAATATTGTTTAGTTGAAGCCATCTCTTAACAATATTTTGCTATAATTTTAGGCATAATATAAACTTGTTCTGCATATGATGTAAATGCACCTGCTCCTATGATCGTTGGGTCAAATTAAAATCATATTTTTGTGAAATATTGTGTTAATCTCTGTTTTTTAATAAAAGATTGTTTTATAACTCTGTTACTTATAAAAATGGTTACAATTATATTAATATAGGAGGCAATAATATATTCTGGTCTTTGGCTTATTGTTGGTATTTGAATCTTTAAATTAAATGTTACACAACCCTTTCCAATAGAGTGTGTTGTTTTTGTATTATGTATGATGTATTACACAGGTAGTTAACATTAAAGTTGCCAATAATTATATTATTACAGTATTATTTATCATTTTTAAAGAGAATTTATAATTATTGTGTTTTGCTTGTTTACATTTTTATCTGTTAATAAAATTAATTGTTATATTTTGTTAAATTATTTTGTCTTTTTGTTGATAATTAGTTATGGATCATTGTCTATACTTTTAATAAATAAAATATGATCACATGATAATTTTATAACTATTACATATTGTTTAAAACTATTTGGTCTTTATTCTACTCACTTGCAGTATATCCATCATAGCATTTTTATTTTTTTGAGATAAGATTAGATACAATAAAATCCCTTTGCTGTTTAGTCATATCAATAAGAAATCATTTTCTTAATTTCTGAGATGATTTTAAAGAATATTAATTATTATGTGATGTACAAATACTGTGATAATCATTCTATCTATTTAATACAACATGAGATTTGTTAGCCATTATTAAAATGTATAAATGTAGAAAAGTCGCTTATTAATTTTTAATTCTACACTTTATGTGCAAAAAAGGAGAGATGTTAGTAATATTAGCTAATCTTAAAGATGAGGGATACTAATTTCTACTAATCTTAGATGCACTAGTGTACTGTTATTTTAAAAGAAATATACATTATACTTAGTATCATAAGAATCTCTCTATCACTGTAAAGCATTTTCATTTTTCGGACATTTTTAGCCCTTTCAACTGCCAGAACTGCTCCTCTCTTCATTTAGCTGTTCTTATATATATATATATATATATATATATATATATATATATATATATATATATATATATATATATATATATATATATATATATATATATATATATATATATATATATATATATCAAAATACAGTACAATTTATATAAATTATATTCTTTTAGAAGTACTTTCGACTATACACTTTGTAGTCTTTATCAACTATATAACGTTGAATAATCAAAACGAGACAACCCTTAACAATACCCATAGTTCAATTCAGATTTCCCACAATTCTGTTATCTTAACATTTGATGACTGGTGATTCATTAACATTTGACGATTTCTTGAAATCAACATAGCCTCTTTTATTTTACGTTTATTATGACAACGTTCAATTTGAATAATTTTCATATTTTTATAATCAAATTTAAATCCATATTGACAAGATTTATTATGATCAAATATAACAGATGATGAAGGTTTATTTACATCTGTTCCATATTGATTCTCTTTTTGAATTCTATTATATAAAAGCATATGTTCTTTTATTCTCTTCTCAAATGTACACTTAGATTCACCAATGTATTGCACGCCGCATCCACATATCAATCTATATATAATAGAATTTTGATTAAACTTTGAATTTTGAATTTTAGAATTATTAAGCAATCTATTTATGTTATTTGTAGAGAAAAAAGCAATATGACACAAACCATTATAAATTTTCCTAATAAACTTGACCTGCTCATCTGATATAAATGGCATTGAAATCCATTTCATTTTGATATTTTTATTTTTAATTTTATTATAGTGTTGATTTCTTTTAAATCCTTTAATAATATTAGCAATTGCATTTTTATAATAACCAATTTTCAACAAGTCATTAACAAATAAATGTACATTTTTAATTTTATCACTAGAATATTCTAGTGATTCTAGTGATAAAATTAAAAATGTACATTTATTTGTTAATGACTTGTTGAAAATTGGTTATTATAAAAATGCAATTGCTAATATTATTAAAGGATTTAAAAGAAATCAACACTATAATAAAATTAAAAATAAAAATATCAAAATGAAATGGATTTCAATGCCATTTATATCAGATGAGCAGGTCAAGTTTATTAGGAAAATTTATAATGGTTTGTGTCATATTGCTTTTTTCTCTACAAATAACATAAATAGATTGCTTAATAATTCTAAAATTCAAAATTCAAAGTTTAATCAAAATTCTATTATATATAGATTGATATGTGGATGCGGCGTACAATACATTGGTGAATCTAAGTGTACATTTGAGAAGAGAATAAAAGAACATATGCTTTTATATAATAGAATTCAAAAAGAGAATCAATATGGAACAGATGTAAATAAACCTTCATCATCTGTTATATTTGATCATAATAAATCTTGTCAATATGGATTTAAATTTGATTATAAAAATATGAAAATTATTCAAATTGAACGTTGTCATAATAAACGTAAAATAAAAGAGGCTATGTTGATTTCAAGAAATCGTCAAATGTTAATGAATCGCCAGTCATCAAATGTTAAGATAACAGAATTGTGGGAAATCTGAATTGAACTATGGGTATTGTTAAGGGTTGTCTCATTTTGATTATTCAACGTTATATAGTTGATAAAGACTACAAAGTGTATAGTCGAAAGTACTTCTAAAAGAATATAATTTATATAAATTGTACTGTATTTTGATATATATATATTGATTTGTATATTACATATATTGTGAAACGAATACAGATATCAAACTTTATTTATTATATATATATATATATATATATATAAATAAAGTATATATATATTGTAACATAATAAAAGTTGATTCAAAAAAAAGATATTACCATACCTGAGTTGTCTACAATATATAAGAAATAATCATAAATTCAAAAATTAAATGATGATCAAAAGATATTATTATATCTGAGTAAAGGAGTCCAAATATCAAGAATTATAAGGTTGATCAAATTATTAATAACCAGTATTATAGCAAGGTATAGGTATAGAAATCACGTGAAGTGAGTACACTAGTAATTCAATAAAATATAACTCAGGTATACAGGCAGTAGGTTTTATCCACTTTCATTTCTTGGTTTGATGTTAAGTGCATGTTTAAACAAATACTAAGTGAATATGGTCTAGCAGGGCGCCACTAGATTATCTGAATCTAGACACGGTTATATCTGATAACCTTTCACATGTACCGGGTTTGAATCCCTTCTTGGTACTTTATTTATAATAAAATGGAAGATTTTGCTTTTTGAGCCATATCACTATAAGCACTAATATTTAGGTAAAAGTAAAACATCTTTAAACCAAAGTGGAGTATATTAGACATAAATCATTTCTCAGATCTTAGCATAACAAATGTGTTTCAATAGTTTTGTAAGTTTACTAGCTCAGATTATATATAACTAATTTAGGATGGCAATTCACTCATCCTTGCATGAAATAGATGATGGGATGTGGTTATAATAATACTAAGAGATCACTAAATATTATAAAATCAATATTTATTTATGGCCTTTAAACAGTTAAACAGCTCATTAATTAAAACGTTGATGACGATGATGATGATGATAATAATAACGATAATGACAAGGGTTTCAACTACAGCTCTAGGACTAAGCCTAAACATAAAACTAAATTTTATAAAGAAATTCATAATTATTGCTTAATTTTAGCATATTTACTTATATCTTAAATAACTAATATTCAACCATTGATGATGATGAATAATCACACTTAACAAAGACTACACTTAATGAAATATATACGCCTCGTTTAATAAAACAAACTAATATTTATTACTACATTTCTAACATATACATAAAAATTTCTAGATAAATATGAAAATTGACATGAATAATAATAATAATTGATTATATAACAATCCTCAGATTAATTTTAAGTTCTTCCCCCTTTCCCTTCAAATGTATTTTGTATTAAGTTGGACGTCACATTGACCATGATTTTCACTCCATGAGAAAAGTATTTAAAAAAAAATATTATCTGCTCATTAGCACACATACTTTAAAAATCCAACATGTAAATAGAATGTAAAAAAAAAATGTTAGTAAAATTGAAAGAGCAAGTTTTAGAAAAGAGTTTTAAATTATTTTCTCCCCCTCCCTTCCAAGCGCTGAAATCTATACTGAACTTGAAACAAAATAATCTAATATTCTAATACTACTCATTATTTCACATTCACTCCCAATTATACACATATAAAAATATTATTATGTATGTGCGTGTTTTATCCCATAATAACAAAATATTATTAAAAACCAAAATAATAATAATATATTAGTTAAAACTAAAATCATAATACCATAAAAAAAAATTGTTTTACACATTAATATTGTAAAATTAATAAACAAATAATTTTCATACATTCAAGATCATTTATGAAGCTCAAAGTTATTATTAGTAAGACATTCTTGTTTTAATCGATCTGAATAGTCTTTAAAAGTTCTTTAAATAAAATATACCACTTTATTGCTAAAATGTTTATTAAGACTGATATCATAAAGAAAATAGATATAAAAAGTCATATTACCGATCTTTTGTTTGTGGCGAATTTCCAAGGGTTCAAACTTGTCTTGTATAATGTCTATATTTCTGCAGCTACTATTTCCGTTTTATGTGGGAACAATCTCTTTCTTGAGGTGTATAACTATTTGATGATGATGACTCTATTGAGGTTATTTGCTTTAGTGGATAATTTGGAAATCATTATATTAAATTTTCTTCTCTTCCTGTCAAGCATGTGGATGAAATACAGCAGTTGTTTTCCCATTTGTAAATTTTCTTGAGTTTAAAATCAGTTGTTGTAACAATTAATTGGACTTGATGATTAATATTTATCAGTAGATTAATTCATCTTCTTTGAATGCAGGTGAATGCTTTCTTCCTTCTATTAAAAACATCTTATTTCTCTGGTCAGTTGAAAGGTGTAGAATATTATTTTAGACACATCTTTTCTTTCCTATGTGATGTGCAGCTTCCTCCAGATGGTCCAGCAAATGGAATATACATATAATTTTTCTAGCCCGCCATTTCTTATATTTTCAACATTCAAATTTGATAGTTTAATAATCTGAATCAATCACAATAATCAATAATAATTCAAGACAGCTTTTTATATCCAATTTTTAGCTACCTTAACCAATCAGAGATAGCATCACTTGCTATTTTTGGACAAATTTGTTTTAATTAGATCTCTAATTTATTTTCAACCAAAGTATTTTTTAACTGAAAAGTTTAATCCTTTTTTCCAGACACTTTTGTTTTAAAAAAAAAAATAGACTCAATTCTTATTTCCTTTCTTTTGTTTTTTCTTTTTCTTTTTAACATCCAGGTAACACTTCAAATCTTTGAGCTTCCTTCTTTAGATCTTGAGATAAGACAAATTCAATTTTTAGAGTTCTCACCCATTATAAGCTCCCAAAGTGAAACAATCATTTACAAAAAAAAATTGCTACAAAGATCGATATCTGATTAAACAGATTTCCTCTTTTAACAAAAAATTGTACAAAAAAAAATAATTTGACAGATTTAATACTTCCTTTTCTTTCAATATTTAGGAAATGTAAAATTTTGTATGTAATGTACACACATCCTTCATTCTTTCAAATCATTCATAAACTAACCTTAAATACTATAATTGCTAGCTTAGTAATTATAACCCAATTATTTAATTAAATCTGTAACTTTTAAATCCCAATTATAATTAAAGAAAAGCAAAATAAAAGTATAGAATAAAATATTAGAATTGATCAAGCATAGGTTAGTTTTAAAGAAAGTTAAAATGTTGAATATTTGAAATATAAAACAATTAAATAATTTACACATACATTGCCTATATGTATGCATTATAACTTTGCTTTTTAACAGAAAATTTAAATATTAAATAGTTTAAATGTGTGTATTACCTTTCTATCAACACACAAACAAGTAAAGCATGTAATTGTTGACCCATTCTTTCTCTGTTTAAAGCTTTTAGAACTGGACCTTGTAGGGTTTGAACTTGGATGCCCTACAGCTTCATTTATGATTATATAAAAATGTGATGATGATTTTGTTTTACACTTTCTTACATGCACATTACTATAAATTTGGCTAGTGACCAAATTGTAATGGCACAATATATATACGTTGAATACACATTTACATTAAGGCATTTTTACATATATTTAATGAAATATGTAATGTATATCTTGAACACTTACATGTAATAGTTTATAAAATTGAATGTTTACTTTAATTGTATGCATTTAACACAGTCATTTCCTATGCTTGGTTATCAAAAGTTTAAGAATTCATATTAAATAATGTTTAAAAAATTATTGCATATTTACTTAAATGGCTTTTGGTTTTATATATGTGTAATACATAAATAAATCACTGAATTTTTAATTTTAAATCAGTAATTATTTAATACATTGTTGCCAGTAATCATTATCAACTACTATAAATACAAAAGTGTGTGTGAATTAATTTCCATGATATATCTTTTCATGTTATTCTTTATTCTCATCAATTTTTGTGTCAGCTTCTTGTTTATTTTTAAAAATTAAAAGTTACTATCATTTATTTATTTATTATGTATAATGTAATAATTAATAATTAATGGGATTTATATATCTGTAATATTGTGGAAGCAATTACACTTCACATGTGTACTAAAATTGATGGAAGAATGCCAGTCAATTTCAGCACCTTTGGGAAGTGTTATTACATATAATGTTTGTATTTATATTAATTGCATATACAACAATACACTGAAATTAGCTCTACAATTTTCAATATATGAATACATAAATAAAACTGCAGATGATTTATAACATGACTGTAACTGTAAATTGCTACTAAGGATGGCAATCATGCCATAAGCTGGTTATTGCTTTAGTTTACCCATGTAATTTTATATTGAAAATTGGAAAATTAATTTTAGTATTTACATTTCCAATCTCTGCTATTTTAGATATTTCTGTAATTTATATATTTGTGTGTGTTTGTATAGGAATTTTTGATGATATCTTTTGTCATGGACAAATTGATCATTCAGTGCTTTTAGTTGGATATGGATATGATCCTATTCTCCATAAAAATTACTACATTGTAAAAAATAGGTAGGTCATTTGTAAATCTTATAATATACAACAAAATAATTTATATTACTTCCAGGATCAGCAAAGTGGGGCTCACAATTGATATATCGCTTTTTGATTGCACACTTAAATTTTCTTATTGTAATAAACATAAACACATATTTTATTTTTACTTGTAATTAATATTGTCATGAATCTAACAGAAAAAAAAATGCTTTTCCACATCACTTTTTATATTCAGTCTCATTATAGAATAATAATTACTGTGTATGATAAATACTTAAATAACAGAAAATGGTAAATAAATCAAATTGCTAATATATATTTTTTGTATTTAACAAAACTTTAATTTTCATTGTGTATACACTAATTTTGTTATGTCTTACTACTAAATGTAACTACATAATCATAACTCGACAAAATATAATTAAAATAGAAATAACTATTATCCAAATGAAAGCTATGCTATAAACTAATTACCAATCGTCAGTAAACTATTAATAGAACAAATTTATAACATTATTCTTTAGCTTTATTGATATTTAAGCTTACTTTGTTGACATTATCATAAATCAAAGAGTGAAATCTATCTATTAGTTTAATTTATGTATAATACAAATAGTCATTTCAGATTATTTACGTTGTACATAAATTAAGCTAATAGATAGATTTCACTATCTCACTCGCCACAATGTTCACTGAATTAAGTTTAAATACTAACAAAGCTAAAGTAATGGGTGATATCATTCCATTCTTTAAAAAGTCTACTAACCTTTGGTAATTATTTGATAGCTTTGACGAGGTCTAGAAGTTGTCCTTTCAATTACATTTAATTTAGCTATTATTATTCATAGTTACATTTATTAAAAACGGACATTTTATTTAATATTTGAGAATTGTTAGAACTAAGGTACTGCGTTCATTTTCTGAATAGTTAAATATTGATTTCAGATCATTTATGTTATATATAAATTAAACTAGTAGATAGATTTCACTCTCTTAATTAAAACAACGACCATAAACCAAGTTTAAATACCAACAAAGAAAAGATTATATAGTATCACTATATTCTATGAATAGTTCACTAGTGTTTAATAATTGATTTTACTATTAAAGTAAATGTTCAAATAAAAGCCATTCTATATTTTATTTCTTTCTTTAAGGCTCTTTTAATTTTTTATTTGATTGGGATATTTAATGATAATGGTTCTTTATGTTAAAAGGACAGCTGACCCATCAAATATATTATCTAAAACCAAAGACGTTCTTTCTATCTATAAACAGAATGAATCATAGCATTAACATTTTATAATCTCTTCCATGCAACTGTATTTCATCTTATCTAACACATCTATTATACCATTATTATCCCTAATCTGCTTTTCTTTAAACATTATTGTCTCAATTATCTGTCATATTTTATTACACTATTTCCCCTGCTTTATTCTTCAATTCTATCCTGTTCACATGTGTGTGACTGATTTCTATTTACTTTATACTTTTATTATAACTACATATGCATGTACAAAAACCAATTGGTGTCAAGAACCACTTATTAAAATCTTGCTTAGAGATTTTTGAGAATCTGACAGCAAAAGAAAGCATAATGATCCAATCATTTTCATAGTTTGTTTAATGTCAGTATCTTTTTGTCACTGTGGAACTGCAAAACAATATCTGAATTCGCATTTACCTGAATTTATGTGGCATCAATTTCACAAAGAGTAAAATTCATTTGTAGCCATTTTACATCATTACAGATTTTTGATTGCCAACATGAAGAATTTTCAATTAACCTTTTTTATCAATAATTAATAAGGAATTTTGTTCATTTTTTTTGTCTGTTTTATTTTTATATTAATAATTTCTGTTAATAGAAAAAAAAAATTAAAAATAGAGTGAAACTATTATAAAAAAAATTTTAAAATAACACAAAAAAATTAACTCTGGAAATATTAAATACCCTTGCATCTTTTCAGCCATTTTGTTTTAGACATGGTTCTTTAAACTATATATTTCCTAGAAAAACTGCTTCTGCTCTTGATATGCCAGTAAATATAATGATTATTAATAATCATTTAAAACTACAGATTATCTTTAGCCCAGATATAAGCTTTCAATCTTATTTAGAGATTAACATGTTGCAAATTTGTTTTTAATGGAACATAAATATGTGGGAAAACTATTTTATTTCTCTTAGTAAAAATCTTGGTTATTAAATCACTTACTCTGGCTTGCACTGAGTGACTCGACTGTATGGATAGTTTTGCCTGTTTTAATCTTTGTTATTATTATTCATCTACTTTTGGGGTTATTTTGGTTCCTAATTAATAAATTATCTAAAAGTCAGAAAACAATTTACTAAAATACATGGTGTTATTAGTGATTTTAGACTTGTTAATTGTGGAATTCAATGGAGATCTGTATTTGGCCCTACATTATTTTTAATATATAAATGACATTTTAGTTCAATTTATGATTTTTCTGATGATATTGGCCTGTCTTATGATGCTGCTTCATATACTATTGTTGAACAAGTGATTAATAATGATTGGCATTAATAAGTAACTAGCTTATGATGAATTGTTTAACTGTCAATTATAATAAAACAAAGGGTATTCTATTTTCTTATAAATATTATCCACATGCCCAGAGTATTATATTTGTAGTCGATATAATCATTATTCCAATACTATTTATACATGTGGTAATAAAATTTTTGGTGATAACTATTGTTATTTAGATGTTTTTATTGATTCAAGGTTGTTTTAGTTAAGCCATATTGCCTAATTATGTTCTTGGTTACACCTCTAGTGAAGTTCTTGTCTAGATATAATTTGATTTGATTTTGCTTGTTATCAAAGTATATTGTGTTATAATATTTCCATTTGGGGTGGGTGTACTGATTACTACCTATCTTCATTATGTACATTACAAAATTATACCATCCTGGATTATTTTTGGTAGGCTTATATTGACTTCTATGCATGATATCTATGTTAAATCTTGTATATTATCTGTTTTTAAATTACATACATATAGAATTGTCATTAATACTGTAATAGATGCACTCAGGTAATAATTGGAACTGCTTATTTTAATGCATCAGAAATGAATTTATAATAATGTAAACCTACTTCTAATAAACTTATGAATTTATAAGGTGCCAATGAGCCTATGTGGTTATATGTATTTTATTAGGTGAATAAAAAAAATTCAATAAATAAATGGTTTATTATCTAGTGAATGGGTAGTTTGGAATATAGAATCAATACTTTTGAAATTAAGAAATTTGTAGAATATGTAAATCAAATAATGTAATTAATAATAAAATGTAAGATAACAACACAAAAATGAGTTCACCAATCATATCTTAAAATAATCTGTCATATTATTATAACCGATTCATAATAGATTGCAATTACTAAGTTGTGATCTATAACTTAAAAATTGTTAAACAGGCATATACACAATTACAAAAAACAGCGTTAATACATAAATCTTCCACCCAGTATGAAAATATTCTTTTTAAATATCATTTATATCTTTTAGATCAAGTAATGCTTTTAGATGTGATATGTTAGACTACTTCCATCATTTATGAGTGAATGTTGAATGTATAAAAAAATTTAAACTGTATTTAAACTTTATTTAAACTTTCCAAATACAAATAACTTGTTAGTAATAACACACAAATAGACAACATAGATTAGTAATTGCACAATATTTCACATATCATTATTCTCCACTCTTCTTCAGGCGTTGCTGGCCTATATGCACAGTGACAAAATTCATTTAGAGGTTGAACTCACACCTTTAGATTTTTGAATATTGAATTTAATGCTTTCATTGCAATTAAATATGTTCAGAATAAAAAAAATTAAATATTAAATACGTATTAATTTTGACTTATTTTTAGAAATATTAATGTCAATAACCAATGCAGTATAATAATGTAAATGCTACAAGAATGTCTATGACTAATATTTGTTTTACATAAATATTACTTCAAATTTGATTTTTTTTAATTATAAGCATTATTTGCAATCTATATTAAAATGTTTGTATAAATATACTCATAAAATTGCAAAAATAAAATTTATTTTGTTTAATTGAATTCAGTTGATTGCTTTTTCATAATCAATTATTATAATGAAACAAATTTGATTTTTATTATTATTGTTATTAGTTACAATACTTTTATAATATTTGTCTTAAAAAGTAGAAAAAATAGTAATAATATGCAAAAAATAGAAGAAAATTTACATCTGTTTAGACTACAAGCAGTACAAGATATTGCTAAACTTGGAAATCTAAATTTAAACTAATTTAATTTTTCCAATATAGAGACACACATAGGATAGTATTGTTTTAGATACCTGTTGAATTTTAAAAATTATATAAAATTAAGATATTTAAACCAGTCTTACATATTAGTTATAGTATATCTTCATTTAAAAAACTATTGAATGAATGAAAATTCTCTGCTTATAGAACTCTCTGTAATTTTAAAGAAATCTCATGTTATATCCCTTCAAATTAATGTAACCAAGATAGCTGTAGTTACAACATTCTTGGAAAGAGGATGCCTGCAAGTTTATTTTGTATCTGTTTATTTTTGTTTTCCTATCAAAAATTTAATTAATCCCAATCAGTATGGGCTTCTAAGTATCAGTAATTGTTTTATGCTCATTCAATGTTCAAAAATATTGTAACTCGAAAGGAAAATTATTAAATGAGCTAACTCTTATTGACAATGTGATAGGTTTTCTAACATTTGTTTATTCTGCCTCATCTTTAAGACATTCCAAAATTGCTTATAGTTTTCTGTCTTTTCAAATTCTTTATAACATTCACATTCTCTTATGTTAAAGTGTCTATCATCTGACATTAATTTATAGCAGTGACTTTTACACTGATAGATGAGATAATCTCTTTTATTAGTCTGTAAAGATCCTAATTATCAATAATAAGTTAGAACCAATTACAGAATGGAATGAGTTTTCTGCAAGGATAAACAATAGTTAAATTGAGGCAGATATTTCCAGCAACCATTTTTAGTAACTTAAAAAGAATGATTCATTTTATTATTTAAATAATTTTCAAATTTAAATATATCAAAATCACTGTAATAATTAATGTTATATAATACTCATTACAGTATGTGAATACTGAAACATTGTCTGATTTATATGATATTTAAAATCATTAGAGTAGCAAAAGAAATTACTTTCTTTAAAAATACAAAATTCCTTATTTACGTATTAAGACATGTATAGCAACACTCATCATTTGACTCAGTTCACATTATTTTTCAGATATCTTTATCATTGTTTACTATATATAAGTAGGGAATTACTACAGTTTAATTAATAAGTGTCAAACATACTGCCCTTTCAACTTTGCCACAAGCCACTTTATATAAATATATTATCTTTAATTAGTCATTTATAAAATTAGAGATTTTCCATTTAATAAATAATATTTCTATAGTGTAATTTTTTTTTACATGTGACTAAAGATATATGAAAAAATATATGATTCTCAAACTGCACATTTCATGCTGAACCAGCATTTATCAGTTGGGCTAGGCCACATCTATAAATAGTGAGTAATGATATGACCAAAGACATATGAAAAGGGTCTATGTGCCCCAAGATACACAATTAATGCTGAACCAGCACTCATCAGTTCACCCAGATCACATCTATATATAGAGAACAATGATAAAAATGTGTCAGAGAATGTTATCTGGGACAACTGAGAAGTAATGGTTAAGCATAAAATGTGCATCTTGCTGATTATAGCTCTTTATATATATATTTGGTCATATGAGTATAATTACATTCCTCCACAAAATGTTAAAAGTAGATAGAAACTAGAGTGGTGTAGGAAAAATTACACTACAGAAATATTCATAAAATGAATAATCTTCAGTTTTATAAATGACTAATTAAAATTAATAATTTCTTTCATCTAATAGTAATTTATCACAAAACCTTTAACTATTATATATATATATTGATTTACTCTTTCACACATTGTATTCAAGATGAATGTTTAATACATCTTTTTGAGAGCAAAATAAATAAAGCAAGTTAATTTGACTGTTGTTTATATTTGCAACAGAAGTTAATTGAATTTTTACAATTTTTCATTGTACAAATTACTTAGTTCTTAAAAACATTTCAGATTGGTGGAATAGGCTATCTCTTTTACCACTATAAGCATTGTCATTTAGCTGTTAGCTTAATGAAATTGTTTATTACTTTCAATATAATCTTAGATAAAGTGTCTGTCATATAACATAAATTATATTTATAAACAAATAGTAAATTATAGTTATTAAACGTTTACATCACTCTGTATCTGTATTTTTTGGAATAACAGCATAATAATATTTTACTCAATTGAAAGAAAATATTATTATGCTGACATTTCAGGCAAGTATATCTTTAGTGCACCTAAAGTTAGTAAAAATTGTAATATATCTTTAGCCCATGAAAAATTTTGTTACATTATATATTCGTAATATAATCTTTTAATTTTCTATTATTTATAAAACTAAACATTCATGAAGAAAATACATTCAACATATATAATTCTTTGGAAAAGTTTAATTATTATTTGCGCAATGTCAAACAATATAATTTTCTGTATTCTTCTACTTATAAAAGTAGTTTGCTGGATTTAAATCGTTATAAGAACTTGGGTTTGAAGGAAAACAAGACCCCTTTTACTTCAGTAAACTCTAACAAAAGAGCTGCTATAGATCAATAGAGAAAATTAGCCTCTTTACTACCGTCAATTAGTTATAATTGATAGTTTTTTTGCAATATCAAAAGATAAAATTATTTCTGTTTACAAGGATATAATCTCTTCATGTTTATTTTTTTTCAGACTAAAAATCCATGAAGAATATAAACTTCACATACATATTTATTAGATAGAAGTATTCACAGATTTTCACAGATTTAAATGCCAAAAATTAACTGCGATTTTATGTGTCTTTTTTCTTATAAGTAATTTTCTAGTCAAAATATAATGAAGCAGATTATTAATTAGAAAATAAGCATTTGTTAAAAACTTTCAATTTTCAAACATATATATTATTATTTGTCTGAAGGTTTGTAATGATGGTATATTATAAGATGTGATATGTTGGACTATTTCCATCATTTATGAGTGAATGTTGAATGTATAGAAAATTTTAAACTTTATTTAAACTTTCCATATGCTTAAATGGGAAAATACAAAGATATTGGATAAAGAGAAAAAAATGCATAGAAGAAAATGCAAGGAAGCTGCTCATATGACAATGGTAAATAATCCTATAAGTCAACCCAGTGTGGCAATACACAATATATGGAACCCTCTAATTAATCTTGCTCTTAGGAAAAAATAAAATAAATACAAATAATAATAATTAGCCTCAATAATAAAAAAAATTGAAGGACTCGGGAGGATTTGAACCAATCCTTATATATAAATATATCAAATTTCTACTATATGTTGCCTTAAATTCAATATTCAAGAATCTAAAGGTGTGAGTTCAACTTCTAAGCAAATATTGTCACATAGGCCAGCAACAGCTGAAGAAGAATAACATGTATTGTCTATCTGTGTGTTATTACTAACAAGTTGTTTGTATTTGGAAAGTTTAAATAAAGTTTAAAATTTTCTATACATTCAACATTTACTCATAAATGATGAAAATAGTCCAACACATCACATCTTATATGATATTATTGTCTGTACTACACTTCTATTGTAAGGTTGAATAAAAAAAGTTTTATTTTTTATATTAAGAATACAGACAAATATATTTCCTGTATGCTTTAATTTTACCTTGAAAATATCTATTTTTAATTGGTGTTTTATTTTATTATATTGTGATTGGAAATATTTTTTTATAAAAATGCAAATAGAGTTCCTGTTATATTTCTATCATTTAAAATATCTAAATATATACATAAAATAAATTCTGGAACTAAACTGTAAATAACAAAATAAACATATATCATATGGGTTAAATAGGGTAAGTATCCTCTAAAATATTAATAACCCAGCTTGCTTTAAGATACAGTACATCATCGCATTCAGTTATTAAATAAATATTAATTACCAAAATTCCAGAGCATATTCAGTTTCATATTATCAGCATTTTGATTTATAATGATATAAAAATTATCAATATACCAAACTTCCTTATTTTTTATCCTTTGATTCAACATATTAATACTAATTTTCCAAGAATAATAATTATGTTTTGTTTTTTTTTCAATTTTTATTTAATAATTAATTGTCACGAGTTTTATATATTACATTTAAAGTACTCTGAGCTATTAATCACTTAATGACTAATTACTCTGCTTAGCAAAAAGACGTTCTTGTGGATTTTTTTTGTGTCTATATATATGCGTTTATTATCATATGATTATCAATTCTTGTAAGATAATAGTTTTGCCATGCGTTATGAAAATTACCCATCATTTGAGATTGAATTTATTACATTTGTGTCATCCCTATATATATTTATATGAATTCAATTGTTTTGTTTATTTCATTTCAGTTGGGGTGAAGATTGGGGTGAGAAAGGCTATTTTAGAATGGTAAGAGATGTCAACATGTGCGAAGTCGGCTTCGATGGTGTGATACCGGTTCTGTAATTTAAAATATATTGTTGTAATACGTATTTATTAATAAAATAATTATTTTGTATGAAATTATAAATATAACCATCATATTTTTAACATTCTTTTAGTATCTACAAAACATCAAATTGATCAAAACTTTAATATTTGATTGTTACAATTTACTAATTTTTAGATGAATAAAGAGGGTTGTACAAATTTATAACCTTGATTTTTGAAACAAATATTTATGTCATTGATATTTTACATTGTTTCGCTTGGTGATGAAATGACACAATCTTATGCTAAAGGTCCATATATGTGATCCAGCTCTCATTTATGTAAATTTCTTATGGACTTCTGTGTAATAAATTGTTCAATTATTTCTTTTTTGACGTTAGTAAAAAAAAATTGTGTTTTTTTAATAATATATGGTACTATAAAAAAAGCACAAAAAATGTGTTTGAGGATAAAATGTTTGTTTCAGCAAGGCAATTTTTTCATAGCATTATCAGAATATTTTTTACTATTCTCTTAATCAAGGGTGGTTACTGATAATATATAACTATCATGTAATTTATGAGTATTAGATAGGTATTTTTGAATTAAAAGACATTGTGAAAATGAAGATAGTTCTAAAACATTATCACTTCAAAATATGTATTGGAAAATACAAATACTCCCAACAAATCTTTTAGCAATGAATTAAGAAGTAATTTGATATGCTTGAGTTTTAATAATGTTCAAAATTAAATACCTAACCTAAATATATGTGAGTTACAAAATACTATTTCCTTTTAATGTTCAAAAAAATGTTTGTCAAAATGGATATGATAAGAATACATCTATCTACAATAGATATGACAAAGATAATTTGATATCTAAATGTATACATGTCTAATATTTTCATTTTTCTTAATGATACACTCACTCACTTTCTCATTTTTAGATCAAATACATTAAAATATATAGCTATTATATGTGTAAATTGAACATTCGATTCAGGGTGAATATATCTTATTTTCTTCTTATGTTTTAAGCACAATATATAATTTAAATGTTTATCTCTTTATGAATACAGTAAAGTCACAAACCATACTGTACATGACTTCAATTATATGCTATACAAAAAATATAAACACAATAAAACATCATAAAAATATACATTTTGCAATATGCAAGAACTGTTTTTAATCAATACTAAACACAATCACAATAAAAAAATAAAAAAAATTGTAAATAGATATTTCAATACATTAGCAGCTTTTTTCTGTCTCAGAATGCCAAATATAATCATATTTATTTCTAAAATTTCTTCAGTTTACATTAAAAGCAGATATATTTTATTCTACCTTTATTACTTTTCAGAATTTATTGTGCAGAATTTCACATAATAATATCTGAGCTTAATGGAAAAAATTATACAAACATTTAAGAACATGCTTAAAGTTGACACTGACTTAAAAATATCAAAATAATTAGAGTGATCCTAGTTTTTGGATAATGAGACTACTATTATGCTTTTATATAAGAAAAAAAGTTATTTCAAAAAAAGATCTCATGAAGTATATTTAATTGCAATGAAACATTTTGCTATTCATTTCATAAAAGTATGAGGCAATATATCATTTTCCTTATTTTTACTTTTTTAATGAATGAGTGAATTCAGTTGCAGTAAAATATATGGAAATTGTTTTCCCTCAATTTATTATTATTAATTACTTTTTTATTATTTTTTAAAAATTTTATTTATACTATAATTTTAATTTATATACATGTTTTATACACATAAAAAGTATCTGTATTTTATACATGTATATACACACATATATAAATTTAATTATAAGGGACTTGAATTCAGACTTTCAAGTTCCCTACATTTATCCAATCCATATTATATTATACAACTGAAACACATGACCGCATAATATAAAAAAGATACATGATGTCCAATATGTGTATATAGGTCTATTATAATTACATTTAAGTATAGTATAGACAATATACATACAAATATTACATATATAAATATGTGTGTTATAAACACTTTACATATTTTATTCTAATCAAAGTTTACCAGCAGAATGTAAGATATTATACGTTATAAACAATGTACATGAGGGGCCTTAAAACTATTTTAAATTTAAATATTTTATTATTTTATATTTCTCCATCATCCACTTCAACTTATCTAGTTGAAACTTTTTAAATTTAAATACATTTCTTTTGACACACAAACATGTATATCTTTACCATTGGCATTCTCACTTTTTGCTATAAATACTGGTCATAATATAACTTTCTCCAATGCAAGGCTCTCATACAGATGTGGCTTTCTTCATATCTGAAAGACTACATAAGCCATTGAAATATTTCAAAGATCACATTATATCAATGAATATAATGATTCATATAAACCTCCTTCAATTTAGAAAATTTTTTGCACCCATTAGTCTGAATAGTTTCTGATTATATTTTGCTATTCTTTTCTAATATATTTTCAAAATTATCTATTCTTGCATTCTACTTTTTGAATCCTTAATTTTACTATACATCAATGTTCACAGCAGCTCTAAACTGTTTTTGACATGAACATTCATTATCCAATTAATTTCTGGTGCAATTTACACAAAACATGAGGATATTAGTAATACAAATCATATATAGATGAACCGACATTATGTGATATAAGATTTTCTTTGATTCTTCATAATTTTCTCTTCACAAAATGACACTGAGTAATTGTACAGCTGTATCAAATATGGTAGACATATAATATATCCCTATTTCATTTTATAACAACCTTCAATATATTAATCTATAAACTTTAAAATGTAATTTAATTATTAGTTAGTGTTTTTCCAGTTCTTATTATCTCATTTCCATCAATTAAATCTTAACAATTTTTTATATTAAGTAGCACCAAAATATTATATTCTTTACATTTTATTTAATTAGTAGTATTAACATAATTAAATGATGAATGTTATAAATTTATTGATGTATCTCAAAATATCTTATAATAATTTGCATACATATTGTAGCAGTTGTATACAAAAATAAGCATTTCAAATTAATCATAAACCAAAGTGAATCACCACCTTCATTTAACTTTATTTGTTGCAAACTCTCAAGGACAAATTTTACTAAAAGTCAACAACTTCAAATATTTACTTCCTTTAACAACTGTTTTCTATGAAAATCTTTATGCACTATTAATACATGTCAGTTTTTGAGACTTCATTTCTAATTATCAACAAAACAAATATCACCTTTTCCAATTACAATATTATCTTTTGATGACATTGCCTTCCTTCAATCAAATTTCTCCTTCATTGTTTAAAACATTTTTTTATTTTTGTCATATATTATATAATACCATTCATTTTATTTTTACATATATTTAATAATGTCATTTATTATAATAGTATAATCTAATAGACAAGTGATTTGTGATGGTTTCTCTATCAAAACTGCTTGTACCATCTCTGTGTTAATGCATTTGTTATGTAGCAACATAGTTTAATCATTTATGCACAATAATATAAAACACTGATATTTTGAATCACAGGTTAAGATATCAAATGTGTCTGAATGTTTTAAACATTAATCTACAATGGAACCAAATTTTAACATATTATTTTTTACATTGGGAATGCCTATTTCTTAAATGATTCATACTGTATATGAAATTGGCACTCCTGTGTCATAGGAACATTTTTATGTGGTGTGCAAAGAGATTGACATAAAGTATTGCTTATTTGTTCCATTTTATAACAAACATCAAGCATTTCCTTGGCAAATATCTCAATATTTTTCAGTTTATCACTTTGATAACATAATTTTTCATTACAAAAGAAAAAAGATCTAAAACTTGGCATTTTATGCATAATATGTACTTTTGATTTACAATTTATATATCCCCCTTTTTGCAGTGTTAATTATTAATTTATAATTTAATATACTGTTATCTCTTATAATAATTAAATCTATTTAAAATTTTTGTCCTGTTCCTTTTCAATAGTCCATTTCAAGCCATTCAACTTATTTAATTTCTCTACAAGTTGAATGGCTTGAAATGAACTATTGAAAAGGAACAGGACAAAAATATTAAATATTTAGATTTAATTATTACAAGAGATAACAATATATTAAATTATAAATTAATAATTAAGCCACTGCAAAAAGGGGATATATAAATTGTAAATCAAAAGTATCAATTATGCATAAGATGGCAAGTTTTAGATTTTTTTTTTATTTTATAATGAAAAATTATGTCATTATCAAAGTGATAAACTCAAAAATATTGAGATATTTGCCAAGAAATTGCTTGATGTTTGTTATAAAATGGAACAAATAAGCAATACTTTATGCCAATTTAAAAAAGTTATAATGATTTAAAGGAAATGAAGATTAATAGTAAACAATGGATATCTATTACATTTATTTCAAATCCACAAATGAAATTTTTTAAGGATATATATGAGTGTGTTTAATGTTTTATTCTATGTTCTAAACAATATTAATAAATTGGTCAATAATTCTAAGGATGTCATACCTGTCAAGCAGAGAAGTAATGTCATATATCAAATTTTTTGTGATTGTATGCTATCATATATAGGTGAATTTAGGTGCAGTATTGAGAAGAGATTGAGGGAACATGAATTGTTATATAAGCATGTAGAAAGTAAAAATAATGGGTGGTGATTTAATGTCTCCTTCAGTTTTCTTTGATCTTAAAAAAACATGTAAATATAAATTTAAATTTGATTTTGAAAATGTGAAAATTCTTCATGAAGAGAGAAATCATAATAAAAAAAAATTAAGGAGGCAATTTTTATAAATAGGAATAAAATGCATTTAATAAATAGACAACCTGCTAACATTAAAATACTAGAGAGTCATGGGATTTGAAATGATGACGTTTGCTTCCACTTTGTTTTTGTTTTTTTAATTTAATGGCAGTTGAGGCAGGTTTAAGAAATTAACCAAAAGTACTTCTGCAGATTTAAGGATTGTTTATAATAGTTTGTTACCATTAAATTTATAATTACAATATTGTTTTGTTTAAAGGACATTTTATTTATATTATATATATATAATGTGAAGTAGACTGATACATAACGATAGCAATTTTAAATGTATCAATTTATCAGTGTCTTTACTTTGGAATTTATCTACACAGTAAATTACAATTCACAATGTTACACCCTTTAGTGTGTGTATGTGAGAGACTTGCTATAAGTTTTCTGAATTAGAAAATGTCATCTTATAATCTAATAAACCAAGTTGCCACATAGTCCATGTCATAATTTGATTCCTATATCACAATATTTTATTGTATAAAAAATGATTTTATTAACATATCAAATTATATACAAATATTTAGTAATGAATATATATAAACAAATTATTTACAAAGTTTTAATAACTTTCTAAAGTTTGAAAAATGAAAGTTTTTGTTTTACAAATTGTTACAAATTTAAAAATATAAAATCAATATAAATCAGTTTACAGGTCTAATCTGTAGTCATAATAAAAAAATATGTAGTTTCTTGTTAAGATAGGAGCAATAAGATCAATCCTAATAAATTGTTGTCAGCAGTTACTGATTTAATGGATCCTGAAACATATATATATAAAATTATATAGAATATTTTGCCAATGTTATGTGTAGTTTCTAGTTTATTGGCTAATTAATCAATCACTATTCATATATTTTTCACATTCTCAATTTAAATAAATTGTTATGAAATTTCAAATTGACTATTTACATTAGTAAAATCTATTATGTTTCATATGTAAACTCCATTAAGTTTATATATGACTTATTTCTAAATACACACAGATAAATTAATTTGTTACATTTCTATTAAATTGAATATTATAAACAAGGTTTTGGAATATAATTAAAAAGAAAATTTTGCCATTATTATATTCAATTTCTGACTTATTAACTAATTAACCAAACACTGCTCATACAATTTTCAACTATTATTGATACAATACGGGTTGAAGATCTCTCATGTTAAATCCAGTTTCTCCCATCTATAGTCTCTCTTCCTCACATCACATCAATAAACTATTTTATTTCAACCATCTATTTTTCATGTGGTCTCTTTCTGGAGGTTTTACAATATCTTGGAATCCAGTTTTAAGATTTCAAGTGCCCATGCATTATCAATTCTTTTAAAAATACATCCAGCCCACTTCCAGTCTATTTATTCTTCTTATAATATTAATAATTTCTGTTTATTCTTTTATCCATATATTTTGTTTTTAATCCCTTCTTGTTATTCCTTACATACACATCTTAATACATTGTTGAGTGGTCTGAAGTGTTTGAATTTCCTGCTATTTAGTGTCTGAATCTGAAAGCTATAAATACACAGAGGCAAAACTCTCCATGCAATAGTGCCACTCAGTGCAAGACAGAGTAATTAATGGATGCAGAAAAGTTTGTGTATAAAATCCCTATCTAGTGCCTATTCGTCTAATTTTCCCAGACCAGTTTCTAGTTTATGGCTTTCATTAGGGAGGAGCTTTTATTCTGAGAGTACTGCACCTAGGTCTTAGGATCTAATGCAACCCTCCAGCAATCACTTTACTTTTTAGCTAACTATAAAGCTTTGACGCCAAAATAAAAACACAATAATGTTTTCAAGCTAAGATCATTAGCTTGTATAGTTATATAGATCTAACTTAGTTCAGAATTCACACTTTTTGATGCTTTTGGTTCATTAATAACCACAGCCACCATAATTCTATTCAGCAGGATTCGTATTAAATCCTAAGATTTAGGTGCAGTGCTCTCAGATCCAAGGTTCCTCACTAATGAAAGCCACAAGCTAAAAAGTAATCTAAATATTGGATGAACAGGCACTAGATGGGGATTTTATGCACAAACATTCCTGTATCCATTGATTATTCTAGTTTGCACTGAGTGGCACAACTGTATGGAAAGTTTTACCTTTGTGAAAACAGTCTGTATAAGATAAAGAATGGTGATTATGTGATTTTTGATGGTTTAAAGCTATAATTAAGAATTCATAAAAACCTTTACTAAAAAACCTATTTTTCAAATATATAGGTACATTTCCTTTTAGCACTTCTGTTTCTATCAAAAGCACTTCTTTCAAATTTCATTAATTTCATCCATTATGTTTTCATCTATATTAATAATCTGATCAATCTATTTGCAAGTTTTAACAATTAATTCGTAATGAATCTTTATTTTCTTTAATTTTGTTAGGATTTATATATTTAGTGTTATTTTCTCAATATAATCATATAACTTTAGCAATATTTTGTGAAGCTCTGAAGCATTATTTGCAAAATCAACCATACCACATATAAAATGTAGATGACTTAAACATTCTCAATTTAACTTTATACCCTTAGCTTCCAATTTAATCTTCAAAATACTCATTGTAAAACTGTTATAAAAGTATGGACATAAGGAATAACTCTGTGGCACATTCATCTCAATACTAATCTTCTTAAACCCACTGTTTAATTTAATCATTGCTATTACATTTTAATAAATTTTCTGTGGAATATCCTGGGTCTACTTTTTGATAATCCAATACTTTAATAATTAGTAATCATAAGATAATATCGAAGTAGTGGCATGTACATAACTCATTTGTCATTGATAGCAGAAAAAAAAAACTAAACCAAAATTACCTCTGGGAATTTGGCAATTAAGTAATTATGTGATTAAAAACTAGATAACCAAACTGGCCACTTTGAACCTCATGTCATGGGATGATCAATGGACATAGACATTATAACACTCAGGACACCAGGAAAAAACTAGATACAGACTTGCGAGTTGAAGTTTGATAGATGGATGCATTTTCCAGTGTGCTCTAAAATCACACTACTTCACATTCTACCTTCAAACATGCCAAGGTAGACCTAGGGACTTAATTACAGATTGTATAGGTCTTGATTATAATTTATGTAAGCCTTATGGGCCTTAATATATAATGTATTAACATGTATACAGTATAGAAACGTATTTATTTATTAATGAGCTTCTAAATATATTTATGTATTTAATAATGGGTAGTCATCTATTGACCCTCTGATTTATATTTATAAACCAATGAACTCAAATTGCTGTGTTCATGGATTTCTTTATATAAACACAGTTATTGAGTGTGATATCTCATACTCGTGCCTACCATTGGCCCAGTCGAAGTTATCAACCCTCTTATTTATCCATGCAGAATTGGATATTGCATTTTGTGCCAATGTAATATATGACTCTGCATGGATATATAAGAGTTGGGGTCAGAAACTTCTACTGGGCCAGTGATAGGTATGAGTGTCAGTTATCGCATTCAATAACTATAAGTGACTATATAATGAAATACACGAACATGGCAATTTGAGTTAATTGGTTTATAAATATAAATCAGAAGGTCAATAGATGACTACCTATTACTAAATACATAAATATATTTTTATTAAAAATATAATTTATTTATAACTAGATAACATTGAATTTATATATACATTGATAAATAAATTTGAAAAGAAAAGACTTGAAAATAATTAATCAACATCTGTAAGATTATGAAGTAACCATGTTTCTTCATACAATTTCCCTGGAGCCATTAACTTGTCTCTAGATTTAATTTTGCTCATAATTTCTAAATAAACTTTCCAAGGGCTAAGATTTGTTTGATTAAACACAAACGTGCATCTTGTTATCCATATTGAAAAAAAAAAGCCATTCTAATGATTGAAAAAATTCCACTTTTAAATCCATTTAAGAGTGACAAAATATTAGTACTATATACATAAATATATATACATTATATAAATATAACAAATACAAATAAATATATATACATTAGTACTATATACATAAATATATTTAAAAGCTGATTAATACATAAATATGTCCCAATACACTTTACATGTTAATACATTATATATTAAGGCCTGTAGGCTTACATAAATTATAATCGAAATCTATACAACCTGTAATTAAGTCTACCTTGGTACATTCAGAAGTAGACCTCTCCACAAGATGAGCTGAATGTGAAGTAGCATGATTTTAGAGCACATTGGAAAATGCATCCATTCATCAAACTTCATCTTGTAAATCTATATCTAGTTTTTTCCTGCTATCCTGGGTGTTACAATGTATATTCTCATTGGTCATTCCATGATATGAGGTTCAAAGTGGCCACTTTGGTTATCTAGTTTTTAATCGCACAATAACTTAATTGTCAAATCCCCAGAGGTAATTTAGGCTGTTTTTTCCCCACTAACTAATCAATTATATACATTCCATTACTTTGATATTATCTTATGGTTACTAATTATTTCTAAATCTAATTAGTCTTTACTTCATTTAGTTAGCAACCATTGTTATCTCATTTTACAATTTTAATTGTTAATGTGAATGCTTTTAGCATACACGCACATACTTAAATATTTTATAATAATTACATTTTTATATATTGCGTGTATATGTGAATCACACACACATACTCAGCAGAACTATTTAAAAAAATTAAAATTAAAATTCCAAAAATAAATTTAGTAAATTTTATATATGCTAAAATACACGTATATGAACACCCAAACATTTTTTTTTAAATAAATATCTACATGCATGCATAAACTCATATAGAAATTATTGACAAGAATGATGTTAAAGGATTTTTTTAACATGGTTTTTATGTACAGACAAAATAATTGCTATGAAAATCGAATGAACCTTTTTGATTATCTCAAAGCTATTTTAATAGTCATATGATTCCAATTAAAGATAATAAAAGAGAGAAAACATATTAACAATGTTCAAGAATTAATCCAATAAATGTTCTTTGACCTGGATAATAATTCTCTCCTTTCTTTGCATGTTTAAACAATCTTCTATTAAAGCCATAGATAATTTTGACCACAAATTCAAAATAAATTCATTTTAAAGCGTCATGAAACCTCATTCTGTTAGCAAATATTTATTTATTCTACATTTTATTTTGCTATTATCTCATCTATATTAATCAAAGATTAAATAAAAATTTAAGCATAAAAACTTTATTAATATAAAAAACAATAATAATGATTTAATTTAATTTATTTACATTTTCCATACAGTTGAAATATACAAAACATTTACAGATAGATAATCTAAATATATACAGTAATGCTAAAGTGACAGACAGTGTAATGTAATAAATATGCAGTTAGTATTTCCCATAATATAGATTTCATTACGTTTATCAATTTATCTTTATTTATAGTTAAAATGTCTATTTCTAATTTATTATCAATAATATTGTAAAACTTTTTTTTTAAATATAATTTATTTATTAATAAACTTGTTTATTTTTTTGCAAAGTAAAGTATTCTAAGGACAAAGTTTTAGTGGTTAATATCTCTATTTTCTCACAATATTTTATGTTTCTTATTAATAATAATAAAGAATAACAAAATAAACTAAAATAGTTGTTATAAAAAAAACATAGAGGGAGTTATAATAAAGTATAAATAATTTAAAAATCTATGGTAGATAGTAAGACAAAAACTATTAGAAAGTAAGTAATTTAAAACATAAAAACTAAAAAATAAGAAATATATCATTTAAGTACATAATAAATTATAAACAGCTTTGCTTCAATATATAAATAACAATACTTAATAATTAAAAAATTTTAAATAAAAAAATATAAAATTGATATTATATATTGTACCACTCGCCTTCTTTTTTAAATTTAATAAGAAAGATAAGTATTTTTTCTCCTTTTAACTCTTACTATCTTTGAAGGCTTCAGGTCCATCAGGTGGAGATACTAATATCATTGATAGTGAGCTACCAATAATATCAACACTCTGCTACCAAATTATAACACTGGCCATCCAAGCACTTTATTTATTTTAAGGAAAACCCTTTAGGTGCCAGTCAATTTCAGTGTAATTAATGTGCTTGATCAGCCAGCAATGAATTTAGTACCTGCCCTCCCAGCCAGTTTATCAGATTCTAGCTACTTTAAATTCTCCACCCACATTATAAACCTCCATTTCTCTATCTCAATATCATAGTTATTTACTTATTAAAATGTTGGCATAATTCAAAATCTATTCCATAAAATTTTCCTTTTCTTTTAATATTGGCTCAAATCACTAATGATAATTAAATATTTCTATACCCCGCTCGCTTTCTTTAACTTTTTATTTTTGTCCCATAATAGAAAATGTGTACATACTTTCTTGTAATACAGATATTTAATATATTTTATCATATACATTTAAATAATACAAGTAAAAATAAAAGCATATTTAATTAAAGTACATACACACCCTAATGAGATTTGATTTTAACAAACTGATTATGAAAGCTAATGTACGTAATGATAATAGCCTAGAAATTAATAGTTTTTATAAAGTTCAAAAGTTTTATCTCACTGGGTTTCAATGGTAATAATTAAAAGTTTGAAGATAAAGAAAAATAAAATGATTTTACCTAGGATTTGAAACCTGTAATATGCGCAATAGGGAAATGTAGCTTCTGCTGATTTTGTTGCTCCAACCAATTGATGATGATTCCTTGTAGGCTTTTTATTTTTTGGTGATGACATATGAACTATTATAGACATGGACACTCCACTAATTCTCAGATTCAAAAGAACATTTTTCTTATCCTAACTAACTGCAGGTGTTATTGCAGTGAAGGTTCAGGCTGGCCACATGATTCACTGGATTCAGCAATGCATTGTTTTATTTAACAAGATCAACTTTGATTTATTTTTCAATATAAATATAATACTATTATAGTACTAATAATTATTTTAACAATGTCAAGCTCTCCCTTCTATATCCAGTGTTTCCTTATCTTAGGATCCATCAGACATTCTACTGCATTCCTATTGGGTTTCTGTTCCTTTTCTTTTAGCATATGATTCTTTCCTTTAGTTTACATTTTAATTAAATAGTAGTAATAGATTCTTTGTTCATTACTTATCACTAGCCATTGCAATTATATTTTTCCTTTGTTTTTCTTTTTAGTTTTTAATTCTTTATTTGCATTAGCTTTCAATTGTATTATTTTTGGAAAGTTTCTTTCTTTTAAATGTTTATTTTTTATATATGCACACCTTCCATTACTTTAATATTATAAGACAAGAATGAAGCTATTTATACCATAAATAAATAGTACTGTTTAAAGATGTGATATGTTGGACTATTTTCATCATTTATGAGTGAATGTTGAATGTATAGAAAATTTTAAACTTTATTTAAACTTTCCAAATACAAACAACTAGTTAGTAATAACATACAAATAGACAATACAGGTTAGTAATTACACAATGTTTTGAGTAGTATTATTCTCCACTCTTCTTCTGGTGTTTCTGACCTATATCCACAGTGACAATAATCACTTAGAAGTTGAACTTGCATCTTTAAATTTTTGAATATTGAATTTAAGGCAAATGCTGTATCAACTGTGTTATTCCATCAAAGGCAACATATAGTAGAAATTTGATATATTTATATATGAGTGTTGGTTCAAATCCTCCTGAGTCTTCCAATTTTTTTTATAATGAGTCTAATTATCATTATTTTCTATTTTTTTCTAAGAGCAAGATTAATTAGAGGCTTCAATACATTGTGTATTGCCACACTGGGTTGACTTATAGAATTATTTACCATTGTCATATGAGCAACTTTCTTTAATTTTCTTCTATGCATTTTTTCCTCTTTATCCAATATCTTTGTATTTTCCCACTTAAACATATGGTCATTAGTACATACACGATCTGCTATGTTAGACACATCTGTTTTTTCTCTTTTAACAATTAGCTTGTGCTCCTTCAATCACTGTTTAACAGGGTGGCAGGTTTCACCAATATATTTCCTTCCACATTCACATGGTATTTCATAGAGGTAGTTTTTGCTCTTCAGCATTTCCAGTTTAGGCTTAGTAGAAGTAAGCATTCCTTGAAGTATGCTATGACTTTGAAAAGCAGTTCTAATATTATATTGACTGCAGATTTTCTTTAACTTGTCCACCATTCCTGGTATATATGGATACACTACCATACCAATAACTGTTTTCTCTTTTGGTATCTCTTTGTGTTGTCTATTGAAGGTTTTTTTGATGACAGCTGATGGATAACTATTCTTCATAAGCATTTGTTCTATGTAAATCTTTTCTTTTTCCAAATCACTGGTTTCTGAAAAAATCCCCTTTGCTCTGTTCCATAGTGATAATACAATTCCTTGTTTAGTGCTTCTTGTATAATTGGATGTATATGCCAAGTATTTGCCAATGAGAGTTGTTTTTCTATACACTGTTTTTTTTTACTTTGCCCTGAAAGAGTCTTGTCACAAGAACATCCAAGAATGCCAATTTTTGTTCTTGTTCTTATTCCATTGTGAATTGAATTGTAGGAGATATATTGTTAATGTGCATCCAGAATGACTGCAATTTTACGTCACCATCTGGCCATTCCACAAATGTATCATCAACATATTGAAGCCACACTTTAGGTGGATGTGGGGTGGTATTTATGGCTGTGGTTTCAAGTTCTTCCATGTAGATGTTGCTGAGCAAGAGTGACAGTGATGATCTCATGGCCATTCCTTGATTTTGTTGGAAGAATTCTTAGTTATATTAAAAGTATGTTGTTGTTACACAGAATGTTATTAATTCCATTATACTATCAATAGGTAGAGCTGTTCTAGTTTGTAGACTATTATCATCATATAACATTTTCCTTACAATAGACAATCTCTCATCACATGGTACATTTGTAAACAGACTTTCCACATCAAAGCTTACCAATATGTCAGTTCCTTCCATTTCCATATTCCTAATTAATTCTACAAAGTGCTTAGAATCCCTGACAAAAGATTGTGTCCCATATGCCAATGGACTAAGAACTAGGAGAAGAAATCTTGGACAATTTTGACATGGTGAATTTCTAGAACTAACAATAGGTCTTAATGGAACATTGTCTTTATGGATTTTAGGCAGTACATACAGGTGATGAATCTTGCTGAAATACCTATTGATAGTATAATGGAATTATTAACATTCTGTGTAACCACAATATAATTTCAATATAACTCAGAATTCTTCCAACAAAATCAAGGAATGGTCATGGTATCATCACTGTCACCCTTGCTCAGCAAGATTTACATGGAAGAACTTGAAACCCATGTCCACCTAAAGTGTGACTTTGATATGTTGATGATACATTTGTGGTATGGCCACATGGTGAGGTAAAATTACAGTCATTCTGGATGCACATTAACAACATATCTCCAACAATTAAATTCACAATGGAATCAGAATAAGAACAAAAATTGGCATTCGTGAATGTTCTTGTGACAAGACTCCCTCAGGGCCAAGTAAAAATAACAGTGTGTACGAAAACAACCCACACTGGCAAATAGTTGGCATATACATCCAATCTTACAGGAAGTACTAAACAAGGAATTGTATTATCTCTATGGAACAGAGCAAAAGAGGTTTGTTCAGAAACCAGTGATTTGGAAAAAGAAAAGATTCACATAGAACAAATGCTTATGAAGAATAGTTATCCATAAGCCACCATCAGAAAAATCTTCAACAGACATCACGAAGAGACACCAAAAAAGAAAAAAGTTATTGGTACGGTAGTGTATCCATACATACCAGGAATGGCGGACAAGTTAAAGAAAATCTGCAGTCAATATAACATTAGAACTGCTTTCCAAAGTCATACCACACTTCGAGAAATGTTTACTTCTACTAAGCCTAAACTGGAAATGCTGAAGAACAAAAACTGCATCTATGAAATACCATGTGAATGTGGAAGGAAATATATTGGTGAGGCCTGTTGCCCTGTTGAACAGCGATTGAAGGAGCACAAGCTAATGGTTAAAAGAGAAAAAACAGAAGTGTCTAACATAGCAGATCATGTATGTAGTAATGACCATATGCTTAAGTGGAAAAATACAAAGATATTGAATAAAAAAATGCATAGAAGATAATTCAAGGAAGCTGCTCATATGACAATGGTAAATAATCCTATACGTCAACCCAGTGTGGCAATACACAATGTATGGAAGCCTTTAATTAATCTTGCTCTTAGGAAAAAATAAAAATAATAATAATAATTAGACTCATTGTAAAAAAAAATTGGAGAACTCAGAAGCATTTGAACCAATCCTCAGATATAAATATATCAAATTTCTACTATATGTTGCCTTTGACAGAATAGCTCTAGAGTGTTTGCCTTAAATTCAATATTCAAGAATCTAATGGTGCAAGTTCAACTTCTAAGTGAATATTGTCACTGTGCATATAGGCCAGCAACACCTAAAGAAGAGGAGAATAATACTACTCTGAACATTGTGTAATTACTAACCTGTATTGTCTATTTGTGTGTTATTACTAACAAGTTGTTTGTATTTGGAAAGTTTAAATAGAGTTTAAAATTTTCTATAATAGCATTCACTCATAAATGATGGAAATAGTCCAACATATCACATTTTATAATATACCATCATTACAAACCTTCAGGAAAATAAATAATACCGTTTATATTATAAATTAATAATAATAAAAAAGTTAATCAATTTCCTTTATCTATTCTTTATTTCTAAAATCTTTTCCCCTACTTTCAATCGTTTATCTCAATACAACCCACCCCCACCTCTTGTCCTTTTGTTTTTTTTTCTCAAACTTTTATACTTTTTTCGTTTTTTTAGGTAAATATGCATTTTATTTTTTAATTTTAAATGTTTCATTTTAAACAAATCTGTTTCAACAAATTGTTGCATGATAAATACCATGTAGCGACTGCATCGGTACAATATAAAAGATTATAAGGCACAAAATGTATTTTGAGTATTAAGTTAAACAAAAAAAATGAAATTCATAAATGGTAATTACTGACATTTTTAAATAATGAAATAATAAAGAAAATGTGATGAAAAAGTATCTATCTTTCTTACCCATTTTATTACTCCTCAATTAATTTAAGATTCACAGTTTTTCTAACCAACTATGTGCATCTCTACTCATATATCTATCTCTCTACTTACATATCTTCTTATCTATCCAATTCTTATTTTTCCTATTTGTCTTTATATCTTCATATATTTCTCTATTTGTTTATTTTATTTTGTATATATATATATAGTAATAAAATCAAGTCACAATCACATGACTTTGCTTGCATTTACAAATATGTAAAATTAAGAGCTCTAAACAAACTTTTTTTAATGATAAATGCTACAAGAGAAGGCATTCAAATCAACCTTATTTGGATCATCCCCATCCCAGATCAGTTTTGAGCTATGACTCTCTTTAGTAAGGAGCTAGGACACCAGATTCAAAAAACCAATTCAAGCTAAGCATTTATGTTATCTTTTAATATGATCTGAAATTTTTAGACATGTATATGTCTTCAAATTCAGTGCTCCAATTGAAAAAATTGTATGGTTCTAAACTTAATTCAGATTCACCCTATATTAATAGGCTTAGCAATTTGATTCAGCTAAAAGTCCCCAACAGCAAAATAATAATAGTAATAAAGTCCAAATCATATATCATATGACTTATATAGCTTGCCTTTAAAAATATGTAAAATGAAGAGCATGCTAATAGCTCTAAACAAGCTTTTTTATTTATGATAAATGTTATAAGAAAAGGCATTCAAATCATATTTATCTAGCCCCATAACCAGGCTGGTTTTGAGCTATGGCTCTCTTCAGTGAGAAGCTAGAAAACCAGATTCAAAAAATGATCTCAAACCAAGCATTTATCTAATAGTAAACTTTTAATATGAAGATCTGAAATTTTCAAACATCTACATGTCTAAATTCAGCTCTCCAACTGAAAAAATTCATATGGGCCTGAACTTAATTTCAGATTTTCATATTAAGAATTAGCTATTAGATAAATACTTAGCTTGGGTTGGTTTTTTGATTCTGGTATCCTAGTCTCTCACTGAAGAGAGACATAGCTTGAAACCAATCTGGGGATGGGAACAATCCTAAATATAGATCATTTGAATGCCTTCTCTTACAGGATATATTATAAGTAAAAAAATCTTGTTTACAGCTATTAGCATACTCTTTATTTTACATATTTGTAATGGCAAACAATATAGGTTATGTCATATATGACTATTTTATTACTATTATTATTTTGTTGTTGGGGGCTTTGGCTAAATTAAATTGCTAAGCCTATTAATGTAGAGTGTATCTGAATTCACTTGAGGTCAATATGATTTTTTCAGTTGGATAGCTGAATTTAATACCATGTAGATGTCTGAAAATTGCAGATTTTTATATTAAGAGTTAACTATTAGATAAATTTCTTAGCTTGAGATGTTTTTTGAATCTGGAATCCTTGCTCCTGACTGAAGAGAGCCATAACTCATGGGGACAATTCTAGATAAAAATAATTTGAATGCCTTCTCTTATAGCATTTATCATAAATAAAAAAAGCTTGTTTAGGGCTATTAACATGTATGTATTAATATATTTATTGTAACGATTTATAAATATGTCGTTACATTTATTTAAAAAAATAAATCGAATAAGTAAAACAACAAAAAAATTTTTTCTCTTGCAGTAACTATTTTTTTCTAAACAAAAAAAAATTCTTTTTTAAATAAAAATCAAGTGAAAAAAATTTTAAAAAAAACCCTTCCGGATCGTCAACACCCCGTCTTTAATAAACCATATACCCTGAGCAAATTTATCAAAATGAAAATTTTTTCTGTTTCTATAGCGTTACTTTAAATCTTATAAAGCCAGAATGAAAAGCCATTTAAAAAAGAAAGTATAAATATTTTAACGGTTCGTTAAAAGAAAGTAAGGTGTTGTATTTTGTTGTTATATAAATTGTTATATGTTAGGGCCGAGTTTATGGGTAATGTGGTCCTTACTGGTACCTTGGGATTTCTTCAGTGTAATCCTATTTAAGTATTTTAATCAGTCATAAATAAGTTGGTGGTATGAATATTGTGCGCAAATATACCGCTAAATCTTATCTTTCAATATTTTACTTCAATGCAACCTTCTTAAATAAATAATTTATAAATTTGCTTGTCATCCGTGTAAAATAAAATGTATAAAAAAAATAATAATAGAACTCTTGTGGGGAGGAGGTGGTAAATGGTCCTTAGGAAAGCATAGTAACTTTTTTTTATATAGTCTTTTACTAACCGATGTTTTGTAAATGTTTCTCAATCGTGTACCTAATTACTAACCCTAAGTAAATTTTTTTTGTCTTTTTTAAGCATTTACTGATATGTAACAGCACAGCGTTCGTTACATTGTTTTTTATTTATTAAACATGAAAGTAAATTAAAAAGTTCGCATTTAAAATTTTCTTTAAGAATTAAAATTGAAATTAAATATCATCTTAAACTTATATTAATTAAATCGCACAGATAATGAAAAATTATTAAAATAAAACTTTATTAAAGAAAAGTTTTTAAAATAAATTTTAAAAAGTTTGGAGATGAAATTATATCTTTAAATTTATCTTTAAATATATTTTGATTTGGAAAAAGTTAATTAATCAGAAATGAAAGATTGTTGTTAGTTAAGTAAACCAGCCTCGCATTTAAATAAACACTCGTAAGAAAAATAGAAACTGTTAGCAAATAAGAAAAATCCTATGGATCGGACCACAGCGAAAGGACTCGCATCGGTGACGTAAGTAAATTCAATCCTTCCATTAATATAAAAGGAAAATTTGGAATTATTAATCAGTGACTAGTTATTGATGTTATTACGATGTAACAGCTAGTGCGAGGGTTGAAAAAGCGCAGCTTCAATCCCTTCAGTTCTGCTAAGAAAGGGAGAAAAATGACACGTTTCTACATTGAACAACTACACTAAAAATCTCCGGATGGATAAATAAATTGGCCAACAGGATACCAATCTTTGGACGCGTGGGAATCACATTCAACGGCAGGATTATAGTGAACTATTTAAAAACCGTAAGACTTTTTATGAACGTAAATTAAACTTTCCGTTTAAATAATTGCATATTATTCTATCTGACCATACTATTTATTAATTAGTTATATTTTATTTAATGTATTTATTTTGTAAAATCATTTCCATTTTTTATTTTTGTTCTTTAAGTTTTATTATGATTTTTGTTTTCCGTTAAATTAATTATAAAAATGTTAAACTTAGTCGGGCGTGGGCTGTATAGTTCGTAAGTTTATTAGGGAGGTATCTTAGGTTATTTATGTCGTTGTTAGTTGGGTCAATGGTTGGATATATTGATGTAGTTAGTAGTGTAATGGAGTTGCTACGGCGACGTTTATATATCCGCACTCCCCGTTTGCCTATGGAAGGATTATAAGCGAGAGCAGTTCCTTTCTATGGAGTTTTTTTATTGTTCTTCTCGTTAGATAGATGTAATATTCCTATCTGATTGAGAGTCAATGTCTTTCTTAATTCTTTGGTGCTGCCGTATTTCGTATTACATTGAATACATCGATGTATCAGATGGATTGATGCCAGTTTGACTGCGAATTTAGCCTAAGGTTAAATAGGGATAGAATATTTTAATTTCAATGCAAATCTATGTAGTATTCATGCTCGACTCTAAATAAAAATGTATTAAATTTAAGTTGTTTATAGACGCTTGCATGGATTGTTTATCGGTTAACTATGTTTTGCGTTTTCATATTTGATCAAAAATATAGACATTCGATAAATAATGATACCTTACGGTGAGTATCTAAAATGTATTTATTCGGATGTCTTTTAAGTCATTGGTGACAATGCAAGTATCTTATGGTGAATACTATTGGGTTACATATAAATTTCCCTCCGAATTGTCAGTACTCAATAATTTTATATTTTGATCGCTTATGTTTACTTTGGATGTTTTTAACGTGTAATCTATGTAACCGATCTATAGAACTTATTATAACAAGCTTTTATAATATCTGTGGAACTTAATTAAAATTAAAATTAGAATATAATAGTAATTAAAGGTAAATTAAAATCAAAATCAAAGTTAAAAATAATGTTAAATGTTAAAATGTAAACTAATACTAAAATAATTTTAAATCTTATATATATGTGCATAAATAAATGTTTGTATGTTAATTACTGGCAGTGGCTTATTTTATTTATTTTTTAATGTTGAAATCTAATTAGATAAGATATGATATTATTAAATCTCTGCTACTCCCTGAGCTAGTGACATGGGCTAACGACCGGAATCAAAATTTAAAAAAAAAATAATTTTTTTTTTGACTTACGTATCTGCCTACTTTATAAAATTTTCTAGGTTCAAATGCCTAGATGGCGCCCCGTATTGCAGTTTACGTAAGTACCTTTCTCCGGATCGATACAATATATATATATATATTGTAGCCTTTTGGTTTATTCCATCTATAAACCAAATGTAATAAAAGGAAATAATTGTGGGGAAAAAAAAATTTTTATGTAAGAAAAGTTAAAAGTTTTATTTGAGAAATCAATAGCTATAGAGCTCAAAAGTAACATATATAGAGACAGTTGTGTTTGTATAAAATGTAGTTAGCATTATTTAATGCTGGGGGATAATTGATTCTTTTTTGTATGCTGCTATAATAATTGAGAACTAAAGAGTTGATGAGAATTAAAATTGAATTGATTGTCAGTAGCTTTGGTTAACAGTTTCTTTCTGGAAAATAAGTTTAAAGTTATAGGAAATTATAATGGATATTTGGGTTGATGATTATCAGAAATTATAATTGATTTTATGCTTGTAATTATAAGAAGTTATGATGGATATTTATGTTCATATAATCTGAATAATCAGTTTGCTATTGAATGGTATGCACATGTATGTGTGTGTAATACAAATATATGGGTTTGATTTTTTTTTCTTTCCTTTGTAGAAATTGACATAATTTTCTATATTATTTAAAATGTAAATCTAAATAAGAAATTATTTAGATAAGTAAAAAAAAGAGAATGAATGTAACCTTTGTTTGACCAAAAAAGTGTTAGTAAGCTTATGTTTTTGATTAGATCTTCTTTGACTACTTTTCCATAAATTAATCGCTAATGTGTTAACTAAAGAGATATGCTTTAAAATGAGGAAAAGAACATTGTCAAAATTAACAACTAGTAAAGATTCAGTTGTTCATTCTGAGTGGAACTTTTGCTAAAATTAATTTATCTCTAAAGGTTGTCTCCAAGTTTTTTTTTTTAATTTTCTTTCTCAGAATTTAATAATGTATTTAAGTTTTATAGTATACCAAAATATGAATTTCTAATTCATATATAAGTGGTGCATATTTTTTTCCTCATGTCAATTATGAAGAAATCAACTTTTAATAAGACATTTTATACTAAATGCTACAACTTATCCATTCTGCTTATTAAAAATTCATTGAAGGAGAGAACTGTCAAACTTTTGTATGAAATTGAAAGAAAAGGAATTATTTGGCTGGTTAAAATTCATTTGAAGAACTGCAGAAAACTTCTGTATAATGTTTAAAAAAGTTAATTCATGTTTAGTAATCAGAAACTGCTTGTTGTCTATAATTTGAGCCTCTAAAATGGAAAATAAGAAAAAAAGAAACAAATCAATTCAAACCAAGGAAGAAACTCATCAAATGGAAGGTAGTCAACAGAACTCTTTAAAATTTATTAATTATCCTGTAGCTAAATCTTGATTTAAAATAACTATCTATGTTTTTATCTATCTTGATTCAAATGACTGTCTGTGCATTTTTATACACATTTGATTAAAAATAACTGTCCGATGTGCATCTATATAGTTATATCAAAATAAAATGAACTGAATACATTAATTGATTGATGGACAGTTGAAGGAAAAGACATTGGAAAGACTATTGTAATGTTGATATTTATTCTTTATTTTATTTCGTTTATATAATATGTCATTTGTTTTTTATTATTTCATCTTGTGTATATAATATGTTTAACATCTAACCACTAGATTATCTTAATCTAATAATTTTTTTATTTATCTTTAAAAATGTTTAAAGGAAAGAAAGGAAAATGATTTTGATACCATTTAAATATAGATGCTCATGTAAATTTAAATTTAAAAGAAAAGAGAGAAATGATGTAAATATTTTTTTATATTCTTAACAATATTTTAATTTGTGCTTAATATTAAATATGAAGAGTGAGAGGATGGTTGTATGAAGACCCATTATTATGCTGTGAGTGTTGATCTGTTGTTAATAGAAATATTGGATGTATGTTGTTGGCTTGACTGTTTAAAATTGAAATAATTCATATATGTTTTGATTCGGGATCTGATTGGTCTTTGTCATTTATGGAGACTGTAATTGAGGTATATGTGGGCTTATATAAAGCTATAAATGCTTGTCATTACTAATGTAAAGTTATCATACCACCAATAGATGGGAAATAGCTGTCTCATGATTTATTTACCATGGCAGTCGGAGATGACTGAGTTTCACTTTATTTATTTTGTTAAGATAGGGAATTATCAATAAAGTTATTGTTTAATTGTAGAAAATGTTTTGCATGCCAATATAGAGAGTAGGTGTCTAGGCAGGAGCTCTTCACATGACTCTAAATCTTAAGAAAAGATCTCCCTCTGGCTCAAGCAAACAGTTCAAGTTAGGAGTTGTTTTTTTTTTTAATTTCCCTTGCTAAGAACACTGCTGTGTGTGCATTATAAATAATGCATGGTGATGTGGGATATTAAGAGAGTTTTCTTATAGAATAAAAAGCTGCTTGGAAAGGATAAGGATTCAGTCAGATGTATATGTATGATGGGAAATTGACAGAGAGTTTAATTAATAAACTAACCGATCTGTGTTGATTTTGTGAATGATGGTAAATTGAGGTCGTCAAGCTGGATCGACATACTGACCTACCAACATATATACAGTCAAAAATGTAAAGATCTGACAGGCATGAACATAAAAGTGTGGGTTTTGAATTTAAACCCATTTGCAAGATCAGTAGGGGGGTTTTTGTGGCATATCATCCTTCTTCATTAGAAATGTGAAAGTTATTGCTTGATAAAATAATTTAGAAATTTATGATTATTTAACATTGCTAGTTAGAATAATTGAAACGAATATATTATTTTGGAATAGTCCAATGGACAATGTTTACAATAAAAAGGGGGGAAGTAAAAATTTATAGGTCTTCTTCTCTTTCAAGATATAGGTTTTCTTAAAGCTAAAATATACGAAATTCTGATTCCATGCGTAAGCGTTTGTTTATTTTTATTAATTTTTTTTATGATAAATAGATAGGTCAAAACAATAAATAAGTCATCCAGAAAAGTAGTTACTTTAAACATGTATTCGAACCATAGTCTTTAATAGATCTGAATCATATATTTGAGTGTAACAATATTATAATTAAGTGTGTTTTTATTTTATTTATCATTATTGTTAATGTAATAAAACTTTACTATTGTTATAAGATTACATTGTATTCTGTGTTTTGATGTTTCAAATATCTCCAGAATCTATATTCAGCACCTATATTTAAAGTAATATTAGTTCATATTTAAATCTAATTATTCATTTTTATATTGATATTTTATTTCCAAGATCGATTAGCAATAGTCATTATTATATTGTTTTCCATGTTCGATTCACATAGTTAATTTTATATTGATAATTTATTTCCATGATTGAAATACAGTATTGATTTTATCTTGATTATTTCTATATTCGATTAACATAAATCATTTTTATATAAGTCGCTTTTATAAACTTCATTTTCACATAATTTATTTTCATAATTAATTTGCATAATCTGATTTTATGATTTATTTCCGTACTTTACTTTCATAAGTAAATTTTGATTGATTTATCTGATTGATGTCCATGGTTTACTTCCATAGTTTACTTTAGCAAACTATGATCGGTTTAAAATTATTAATTAAAATTTGGTCAATAGATTAGAAATAATAATAAAATGACAAGGAATAGTTAAGTTTAATAAATTTAATCTTTTGCTTCATTGTAATGTTGTGAATATTGGGAGCAGACATAAAATCCCTTTCCTGCTCTCAGTGTTTAGAGTGATTCCCAATAGTAAATTCGTATCAAAATTCAACTTAGCATATTTGGGATCATATCCATTACAATGTAATCGCTTATATGGGCACCTCTTGACAGATCTAGACCTTGAGAAAGAACAGTTCAATTATTAATCTAAGAGCTAGATTGGAAGTCAAGTAGCATATTATAATAAAATTGTTACACTATTATAAAATAGGGATCATGAATTGATAGTTGATCTAAAGATATATGTGTGTTAGAGAAATAAGATTAAGGATTCTCAGATTAGAGAATATAACACAGACATTCCGTGTTATATAATTGTAGCTATTGAAAGTGATGGATGTTGAGAACGAAAAATAAAGTAATGGAATTAAATGGGATAAAGTTTATTTGTGATAATTTTATCTAGTATTAAATTAAATAATAATTTTATATTATGAACATGGATTATTAGTTCTCTGCATTAATTACTGATTTATTTCCAGTCAGATATAAATGAGAACTGTATATAGTATTTTCTGTAGTTACCACTCGAGATCAGATATTTATAATAAAGTTGTGGAAGAAAGTTGTCTTATTATTATAGATCTAGTAATAAATTTATCATGAAATATTTACATGACTCATCCGAGTTTGAAATTAAGACCACATAGATTGAATGGTTTTATCAATATTATTGTTATTATTTTTTTTTTGAGAGACAATTTAATTACTTTCTCCAGTATCTTCTATAGTCCTAAATATGGCTAATGATGATGATCTCTGGTGGGCATTACAGTTTATAGCTGCAATTTGGCACCCCCTCCCCAGTATATTTGATCCTAAGGTTAAAATAAAATTCAATTGACTGGCTACTTGAAATAAATGAGAGTTTATTGAGATTGAATAAGTGAAAGATTGCACTGAGAAAGTTGAGGTTACAATATATATATATATATATATATTGTACCGGGTCAAACTGTTGAAACCACCTACTTATACGTATATATAAGTTTAGGCCAGTTTCAAACTCCTTCCTAATACATTTATAATCTTATAAATGTTACGGGGATGAACTGGCACATTCGAGCAAAATGGGAGATCTTATTGATAGCTTTAACTATCAACAATGGCCCATCTCGGCTGCTAGATTCAAACCCCTACTATCCAAATACTTTATTTGTTTTGGGGTAAACCTCGGGGTGCCAGCTAGTCTGAAGACTAACATATTCGGGCAGTAGGCTCATAATCCAGAGCTCAAAACAATTCCCTAAAACTAGCCCAGTCTAATTTTAATCAATACTTAAATATTAGAAAGACGAGATTGATAAAAAAAATTGACCGACAAATAGAGTTTAATTTTAAAGACAATTTATTAACTAACATTAATTTACTAAATTTAAACATCTTTATAATTTAATAATACACACACATTTTAAATTAACATTTCTAAACTAGTTTACATATTCTTGTAGATTTTAATAATAGAACACTGGTATTTATCTAATTTAACTAATAACAATGATATAATGATCATGCACAAATTAATTCATATAGCATTCACAAATCTAATAATAAAGCATTAATAGCATTTGAAACTTAAACACACATATCAATAGTTCATTTTATGTATGATACAGTTCATATAATTTGAATCTTGAATATTTATGAATTACAGCAGTGGCTACTACATATAAATGATAATAAATAAATGTTTACCTAGGATTTTTGGAATGTGGATATTGCTTGTTGTTGGCTGCTTCTGCTGCTTCTGATGGATTATATCTAACTGGTTAGATTTGGACATTTCATGAAGAGATTTTATGCGAATCCATTTGCTTTATTCTTGAAGACAGTTGAACGTTTGACGGAGGATTTCTGAGTTGTTATGGAGACATTATTTCACAGGCAGGTTTTGATGATCTTGTTGGGCTAAAAAGGCTGAAGCATGAGTGTATATTTCCAAAAGCTGCTCAACAATGCATTTTTGTTTCTGAATACATAACAGAAATGCACAAGACTGTCACTGCAAACTAGACTGAAAAACTGCACTACGATAAAAAAATCTGGCAATCTATGTATCCCATTTGTTTTCATTTTTAATATCCTCTGGCAAAAGGTGCAATAGGTGTTGTCAAAAGTCCATTAGTAATTAGTCCTATGACAACGTGTTTTTGTCGATTGTTTAATTAGTAGTAGCTATTTTAAAATGTGTTGTTTTCATATCTTTAATTAGTAGTCCACCGCTGTGTTTTTAAATAAATCTTTATTTAACTTAATAGCCATCGCTGTGTTTTCCAAATATAATTTCTTTTTTTTAACTTTCATTTACATATATTTTTTTTATATATTATTCTAACACGCATACACTTATTTACACTGGCATGCACATATATAATTTATTATAATAAGCTTGAATGAAAAGAAATTTCTATTTTTTTTTAATTTTAAATTACTTATTTTTACGAATACTAATTTAGAAAAACTTTACTTTCTTTTATAACACTTTTAGTTTGACTTTAAGAAAACCCCCTTCCCACTTTTAATCTTTTATTTCAAACTCTTTTACAAAAGATTTTTTTTTTATTTTAATAATTTTTTTAGACAAAATTATTTTATATACATGTGCCAAATTGGCCTTGGCACATTACACCCCCCTCCGTTTTAGAGTAAAATGCATCATTTTTGACCATTTTATCTCTTGCAATTTTAATTCTTGACTCTAAAGATTTATTAATTTATTATTTTTCTAAGTTAGCTTTTTAATATCTTTTACTTAACAAACAAAGGGCAATCTGTTTTGACTATCCTCATTCTTTTTTGCTCTAGATAAATTCCTACACATGTGTATATGTGAAGCATAATTCTACACCTACTAATATTCTAGATATCGAGTTATTACTGGACTTGCTTACAGGGAATCTATAATAAATAAATCCCTTTTGCACACATCATAAGGTGCAGCAGTGCCAAGAAAATAACCTAAAAGAATATCTGGATAAATACATTTAAGATATGCTTCATGAGGTATCGTATTTACCAAATATTACCAGTGTATGTACACGTATATACACATGTATACTTATACACACTTAATACACTTAGATTGACTTTATATTTTTTTAACATTATTCTAACATTTGCATTAATCTAATCTCACAATATTATTCTAAACTACCACGGACATCAGTTTTCATATTTATTTATATTAATCTAATCTCGAATATTATTTTCAAACCCTTATGAACATTTTAAATATTAGTTTTATGATATTATTTTTAAACCATCACGGACATCAGTTTACATATTTATATTACGGATTCATATTTTAAATCATTTACTTAACTCCTTTATTAATGTGCGTGCATTCAGAAAACTATTTTATTTTATTGCTCTTTATCATTATACAAAGATTTTATTTGACTTGATTACTTTAAACCAATTTTTTATTTCCTTTTATTAACTTATGTATATTCAAAACTATTTTATTTTAATGTGCGTGTACTCAGAAAGAGAAAAAAAACTGTTTTTCTTGAGTGCATTTTTAGTTTTTATTTTCATCATTAGGTAATAAATGTAATGTTAGAAAAAGCAGGCAGCAAAGTATGAGGCAATTCAACACACAGATAGTTTTTGTGCTGATTTAAACCAACTTTTAATTTCTTGTGGAAGTTGTGACTATGGCATGGGCAACTGTTGTGCACAACGGATCATGTAAAGGGACTTTAAGATTGTGAATGGCAGGACAATCTCTACAGCACATTCGATCTACTAAAACATTTATTTTATTTGGTTACTGGGAATTTTTCCTCCATATTTATTAATTTTTATATGCCAGGACTTTTCTACTGGTACATCATCATCAGTATTATTTATTCTTCACACTACCCATCTGTAGAACAAAGTCACCACAAGAAAAGGCTTAATCCAACAAAAGTCAGGCCTGGAATTTATCTCCTTGCCCAAATACTCGCACACTCCTCAATCCTATTTAATACACTTTTTTTTTTAATTTTATTTGATAATGTTTTATTTTCATTAATACTTTCATTATACACTTATTTATTTCATTTTTATTTTTAAAGCATTATTTTTACTCTCCCTTTTTTTTTTAAAAAAAAAAATTTTTTTATTTTGCTTGTCTCTTTTGATTTACACATTTATTTTGTTTGCATCATGCTCTGCTATGTTCTAGACTTACGAGCTGGGATATCAATATAATCGATAAGACATAATCGAGGGTTTTGACATAAATTGTTTTATTATTTTTACTCTCCTTTTTTTTTTTTTTTTAAAAAAAAAAAAACATTTTCATTTTGCTGGTCTATTTTGATTTACACATTTATTTTGTTTGTGTCATGCTTCGCTATGTTCTAGACTTATAAGCTGGGATATCAATATAATCGATAAGACATAATCGAGGGTTTTGACATAAATTGTTTTATAGATGCTTTGACATTTTAAATTCTAAGATTGCTTACTAAGACTAACTTTAATCATTTTTAATTATTCAAACTATCTTGATACTCATTTTTACATTTATTTCCTTAAACTTTGTTAAACATTTTCCATTGTTCTGAGTCCATGGTCATTATAAACTAGGTCAAGCCGGCGAATCCGTCAGATTACATATTTTTAATTTTTGTCTGGCGGTTCTTTATTATATTTTTTTTCTGCATATAGCCGCTCATGCTGGGGGATTGAGAATCACCCCTAGGCCTTTCCTTAAATCAGGTATGAGAGATGTTAGGATCGCTGTCGGTTCTTCGAAAGATTTTTGTTCTCTCGGGACTATGAGAATAACGTCTCCTCCAGGGACTCCCCAAATTCGACCTATGTCTATATCTTACAGCGTTTACAGCCAGCTCTCTAAGTTGGGGTTTGAATTTCCTATCTCTCATGTCAAAAGTTGTTCTAGCTCTGTCAAAAGCGCTCAACAATTCCGCCATTTGTTCCACTGTTTTCCTTTCAGTTCCTATGAGCATTTTCTCGACATTATGAGGAAAACTATGGCGGACTAGCCTGACAATTTGTTGTTCAGATAGTGGGTCTGCTGTTAAAGAGTGTAATTTCACCACTTGCCTTCTAAAAAAAGAAAACGAACGGTTCACCAGGTCGCCATTTATCTTGCGATATCTGGTGATGAAGATTTTCCTGATAATCTTCGTTCCAATAACTAGCTAATAGAGCAATTTTATATTTGGCAAAAGTGACGGGTTTTTTATATAAAGAATCCCACCAAGATTGAGACCCCCTTTGTAAATGGCTACAAGCTTTTGTGATCATAGCCTCCTCACTTAATTGATTCAGAGTGAAATAGCATTCCAAACTATCTAAATGCTCCACAGGAGCTTCACCTTGATGGCCAGAAAATATCTGTATTTTCAAAAACTGGTTCATGATTGCCGAATTGTTTATAATGTGCATGTTTGCACTCAAGTGGTCACACTGTTTTATTTCCATTTGTGAACTATTTTTACTATTTTTTTGATTTACTTTCCAAGCTAAATCCATCATTCCGACTTTTCTCTCTTCAATTACTTTTCTCTCTTCTATCTTATTTTTTTCAATTACTTGGTAAGCAGTCTCTATTTGATTTTCTACTTGTGTTTTAATCTCTTCTATTTCTTCCCTAATTTCTCCTTTTATTTTATTTTGGCCCATTTTGATCTGGTCCTTTAACTTTTCAAGCATTTCAGCTAGCCCTTCCAATTTACTCTTCATTTCATTATTTGGGTTTTTAAGCTCTTCAGCTATTTTTTTATATTCTTCGGCTGTTTCTTTTTGTTTTTCAAACATACAAGTTAATAAAGCTATGATTTCCCTTTTCTCTTCTTTTTGCTCACCTTTTTTGTTTTTATCTTTTTGTTCCTCACTAGAAACATTCTCTACTTATTTCGCTTGAGTTTCTATTTTTTCTTCACTGGGGACCTTTTCTATTTCACTAGTTTTGTTTTTATTTTGTTCCTCACTGGGAACACTGTCTGTTTTTTTACCTTGAGTCTCCATTCTAGGTTTATTTCTTGTCATATTTATACTTTTAAACTTTACTTTTTTTATATTATTTTTCTTTAATATTATATTTTATTCACACTCATAAGTTTACTAATTTCTATTTTATTTATTTCTTTCTAAACTGGAAATACACGCTGACTCCACCCCTCCTTTGTCCATTTTTCTCTGCCCGATCTTAATGCTTTAACTCCGCCCAAACACCCAACTGTCTCTGATTTGACATGACGATTTATTTCAACTAACATAAATAGCATAAATCTCTCTTCATTTAAAGAAAAAAAAAAGGTTTCAGTCAATTCTTTTTTTTTTTTAAATTAATACCACTTTATGTACGTAATTTAGCTTTTGTATAGAAAAATTTTTTTTAAACAAAAAACAAAGCATTTATTTACTATTGTTTCTTAGGTCAAGCCCCAAATGTTGGGAAAAGCCATTTATATACTGGGTCGAACTGCTGAAACCACCTACTTATACATATATATAAGTTTGGCCGGTTGCAAACTCCTTCCTAATATATTTATAATCTTATAAATGTTATGGGGATCAACCGGCACATTCAAGAAAAATGGGAGATCTTATTGATAGTTTAACTATCAACAATGGCCCATCTCGGCTGCTAGATTTAAACCCCTAAAATCCAAATACTTTATTTGTTTCAGGGTAAACCCCAGGGTGCCAGCTAGTCTGAAGACTAACGTATTTGGGCAGTAGGCTCATAATCCAGCACTTGAAACAATTCCCTAAAACTAGCCCAGTCTAATTTTAATCAATAATAAAATATTAGTAAGATGAGATTGATAAAAAGAATTGACCGACAAATAGAGTTTAATTTTAAAGACAATTTATTAACTAACATTAATTTACTAAATTTAAACATCTTTATAATTTAATAGGACACACACATTTTAAATTAACATTTTTAAACTAGTTTACATATTCTTGTAGATTTTAATAATAGAACACTGGTATTTATCTAATTTAACAAATAACACTGATATAATGATTATGCACATATTAATTCATATAGCATTCACAAATCTAATAATAAAGCATTAATAGCATTTGAAATTTAAACACACATATCAATAGTTCATTTTATGTATGATAGAGTTCATATAATTTGAATCTTAAATTTTATGAATTACAGCAATGGCTACTACATATAAATAATAATAAATAAATGTTTACCTAGGATTTTTGGAATGTGGATATTGCTTGTTGTTGGCTGCTTCTGCTGGATTATATCTAACCAGTTAAATTTGGATGTTTCATGAAGAGATTTTATGCGAATCCATTTGCTTTATTCTTGAAGACAGTTGAACATTTGACGGAGGATTTCTGAGTTGTTATGCAGACATTATTTCACAGGCAGGTTTTGATGATCTTGTTGGACTAAAAAGGCTGAAGCATGAGCGTATATTTCCAAAAGCTGCTCAACAATACATTTTTGTTTCTGAATACATAATAGAAATGCACAAGACTGTCACTGCAAACTAGACTGAAAAACTGCACTCTGATAAAAAAATCTGGCTATTTATGAATCCCATTTGCTTTAGTTTTAATATCCTCTGGCAAAAGGTGCAATAGGTGTTGTCGAAGTTCCATTAGTAATTAGTCCTATGACAACGTGTTTTTGTCGATTGTTTAATTAGTAGTAGCTATTTTAAAACATGTTGTTTTCATATCTTTAATTAGTAGTCCACTGCTGTGTTTTTAAATAAATCTTTATTTAACTTAATAGCCATTGCTGTGTTTTCCAAATATAATTTCTTTTTTTTAACTTTCATTTACATATATATATTTTTTTATATTATTCTAACACGCATACACTTATTTACACTCACATGCACATTTATAATTTATAAGCTTGAATGAAAAGAGATTTCTATTTTTTTTTTAAATTTTAAATTACTTATTTTTATGAATACTAATTTAGAAAAACTTTACTTTCTTTTATAACACTTTTAGTTTGACTTTAAGAAAACGCCCTTCCCACTTTTAATCTTTTATTTCAAACTCTTTTACGAAAGATTTTTTTTTTATTTCAATAATTTTTTTTTAGACAAAATTATTTTATATTGTGCCCTTTTGTATGGGTCTCCATAAATTGTTGTATCAATCTATTAAAAAAAATTTAAATTTAAGATATATTTAGCTATATGATGTTAATTTTATTTATAACAATCTTTTAAAAAGTGTAATTAAAGTAATCTATGAATATTTGATATGTGAAAATTGTGCTGATGTTTGAGAGAGACGTTTCAATAGGGATGATAATAGTATATGGTTGGGAAAACTGGCCATAATCAATACTGCATTAATAAATTTAATAAATAAATGTTTAAAGTTAAAGTTTTAAAAAGACAAGTTAAAATTAAATGCATATATTTATTGTTGATAAAGATTAATATTTAATAAGTGAATATAAATATTTTAATTATTAGTAGTACATAATAGAAGATTAATATTTGATTTTAATAATATCGAATTATTATTTTAAAAGTTGTTATAAGATATTATTTATTTTAAAAATATTTATTTTTAAAAATGAAATTGTTAGTTTATTTTTAGATTATTACAAGCGTTTGTAGCTGTGTTGTAAAACAGATGTTAGTTAGACACATACACACATGCTTGGGAGTTTTTTTTTAGTAAAGTTGCAAAACTATTTTAAAATTCTGTTATAAAATTTATAAGTATTATATTGGCTATCACGAGATAAAAATAAAAATAATTAATGTGAAATATTAAATCTGATTTTTAAAATACTGCTTAAAAAACATAACGAATAAAAATAGACTTAGTTTGTTTATAAAAATAATCTTATAAAAGTTAAAAGTGAAATAAAGTAAGAAAGTATATTTTAAAAAAATGTTTAATGGATTTAAATAAACGATAAAGATTAATTTAAGAATTTAATAATGTGATAAATAATAAATATTAAATAAGTCATTATTTATTTTTAATTCTGTCTTGTTGGTAAAATATGTAAATAAGCTAGCAAGTTGATTGTTTAATTTACCAATCAAGTGGGGAGTTTCTTCCGGTATAAAACCAAGGTTCAATTGTTCGGAGGGGGATTGTGATTGTAATTTTTAAAGTAAAGTGTGCTATTAGAGATAGCTAAGTAAAATTATAGACGCTCTCATAATCGTTTTAAAATTATAAGAGAGTAGTTTTTAAAATAATTTATAAAAGTTTACCGACAAATATGCAGTGCTAATTTTAATTATAATTTCCTATTGATCGTTTCGATCGAAGCTCAATTTACTATCAAATAGTCATGAAGACATCGTATAAGGATAAAATGTATTGGAGACTTTATACTAAAAATTTAACAAACGCTGGATTAACTAGGAGAGTTATTAGATGCATAAAAGTAATACGTTGGACCTTATATAAATTTAAAAGCTGATTGTAATTAATTTTTATAAAACAGGTATTTAAAAGAATGAGAAATACTTCTTTATGAAGAAAGTATTTGTAAATTATAAATCTAAGTATATAACTTAGTAAAGATGGTAAATAATAATGATTACATAAATACTTGCCTTGTTAAGTCTTTATGGTTTAAAAGACTACATTTTGATAGTTTTAAAAGGCAAATAAATCGAAAGTTTAATTGGCAGAGAAGTACCTATAAGTAAAAAATTATTATATTAGAAAGTCTGAACGCTGGTCGTACAGAAGAATTAAAAAAATTAATCTTACCTAAATTATTTGTTAAGGAATGCGCAAATCAAATATACGTGGATATCCAAATCAATTAAAAATAATTAAATAAGAACTTTGTAAATTATAGACTAATTCTAAAAATAATAACTTTTAAATAATAATATTTTTTCCTTAAAAAGAAATGAATCCGGACCTCATAAACTATTTTAATTTTATTTTCTTTTTATGGTGGAACTAACTTTTATTTTTTTTTTTTTTAAAAAAAGAACGTTTTCATTTTTTCATAAAAACTTTTAAAAACACGTGATGTACCGGAAAAGGAAGTAATGTTTGGTGAAAATTTGTGCCTAGGAAAAAGAACAATTATGGGTGAAAAGAAGACACCGTTGGATTTTATGTAATATGTTTTTTATTTATTAACTAACATAAATATTTAATTAATTATTGATTTATTAAAGATAGGAAAGGTACATTTACATTTTTTAAAAAATATACTAAATATTAATATAACATTTCATTGCATAAAGTTTATTTTTATAATTATACAACACGTAATATTTTAAAGAATAATTGTTGAGTGTAAATGTGAAATTATTTTGTAAAACTGTAATCCTGGAGGACATCGTGTGACGGACTGTACATTAAAGTATCATTTATGGTAAAAAATTATATAATAGTAATAATTTGATGTATTTTGCTATGTTTTCTTTAGATCAACCAAATGTTATTTGATTGTTGAATGAATGTATAAATATTTAAAGAATATACACGCATAATATTAGTAATAACAGTTTTATTTTAATATGCATACTTTAAATTGATGATGTAAATTTAGTACAACGTAATATGAGAATCTAGAAATAATTATATGATTCTTTCGTGAATAAATTTTAATGTTTCTGTTACAATATTAGGAATTAGATTTATTATATTAGTATAAGTTATTTATTTTTTTCTTTTCAAGTTAGTAAGAGATATATAAAAATCTATATTTTATTTTATTTTATTAGATAAGTTAAGTTAATTTTATGTAGAAATTTATATTTTGATTGAAGGTTTATCGTATATAGATGATGAGGTATAAGAGAGTTTGGATAGTTATTATTTTTTTTTAAAAAAATTGGTCATCTATTTTTCTGAAGTTAAATAAGGTTAAAATGATATTTGTAGATAGAAGTTTATTAGGAAGAAATAGGAATAACAAGTAAAGAAGAGTAATAGTTTAAAATAGAAAAGAATCATAGAATTTTATTTGATATAATACTTTATAAAAATTTGAAATTGTTGAATAATTTTAAATATTATTTTAAAAGAACATATACGTATTGCATATTTTGATAAGACATGTAGTATGACATTACATCGGAATGACATAAATAATTATAATCAATAATTGTTATTATATTACAAAGTTATATCAGTTTATACATTAATTAATATTTGAGTAATACTGATAGTAAATGTAATACATACTAGTACATTATAATATAAATAGCAGTAAGACTTAAGTGAAGTAGCATTTTAATTATTAAAGTCTGTTTATTTACATATATGCTACATGAATGATATTTCACATAAAACCTTTTCTTGTATTAATTGATGACAAATGATGTTTATTAAAATTTAAAGTCATAAACTTAATTAAATGTTATTGATAGAACATTTTAAGAAATGTATAAATTATCTATTTATGATTATGGAAATAGTAACAGTGTAAAAATCTTGTATTATTATTATTTTTTTTTTTTTCTTTGGTTTCCACTTTAAATGTAAATAGTGTAAATAAGTTATTTGTTAAAGTTGATGTAAATAAATTTGTTTAAGTTGTTTTAAAAGTGTGTCGAATTCATTATTTTACACCACAGCATTTGACAACAGATAATTTGAATGTACATAATATTTGCACAATATGAATTTATTATTATTATTATTTGAGAAAGAAACACAATATTTTCTTAATATAATTTATAGAAATTGATTGACATTAACATATAATATTATGATGGTCATAAAGTAATTATAATGCACAATATAAGAGTATAATATTATTTATTGCCACAGATTGTTAAATTATAAGATTTTGGTCTATTTTAAAATTAAGATACTATATGGAAATGAAAGACATGTATATGATTTACTTATTTTCTTAATGATTAATAGTATAATAAAATAGATAAGATTAAGCTATACACTAAAGATTATTATTGTTAGTTATTGTTATTAGAATAAGTTAGGTGTATTTAGGTTTGATATTAAATCCCTTATCATTCCTATCTGCATGAATTATTATTACTTTAAGATAATTAGAAGAACCTGAGATTATTTAATTATATTTCCTTAATAAAAGATTGAGATTTATTTATCTATTATTATTAAAGATAGTTCATTTATAAAAGTCATAAGAGTGCTGTAGAGTTAGTAATGAGATAATAAAGAAGTAATAGTATTCTTATGCCATTGAGACAGTGTCTTGGAAAGACATTGACTCAATGTAAATTCAATTACCAATTGTAACTTCACTTCATAGTCTCATGATTTTAGTAAATACTTATTTAATTAGTACATAATATTGAACTATATTAATTTTTGATAAGTTATAATAAATCTGATAAGATATAGTATTATAAA